>MJUU01072328.1:71939-83410 GCA_002080025.1 Modiolus philippinarum
GATGAAACTGGTCTATCTATAGATTGTAATTTATCTAAAACTTCAATAGAATTTTTTACACTCCAAAAGTAATTTACACCAGAGTTTTGATATGTTTTCTCACAATAGTTTTTGACTTACTCCTTTATACAAGTGAGTGCACTGGTTAAATTGATGGACAAATTTGTGGTAGAACAATTACTTGAAGCCGAAATGAAACGATGTTTGTAGGTATGTTTGTGAAGTTTAGGAATCCAGTACATAGTAGGTAGGTTGTCATCTTTAGGTGGAACTTTGAGTGTTTCTGTATCCTTGTAATGTTGTGTGGTGAGCGTTTTCTCGTCATAATTTGTACGTACAAAAGTGCTAGACTTTGCCAATTCGTTTTTTTGGACATCGATATAGTATTTTTCTCAGATGATGGCAACGTCTTTTGAAGCTTTGTCGACAGGTGCAAACACATATTTCTCACCAAGCTCTTTCAGTTTGGACTTAATTCTGTTAACAGACAGCTTAGGTGGTGACTCATAATAATTTTCTTTATAGAAATTAATTTTGTTGGTGACTTTACTAATGATTTTATCTTTAAACATATTAAGAGCATGTTTGTCTGCACTTTCTCGTTTGCACCATTTTATACAATAGTTGGTTACCGAGTCTTTAATAATGTCGAAACAAGCTTGCNAGTTTATTTTCGAAGGTGGGCGATATTTAGGCCCTTTTCTAAAGAATCGTCTAACTTCTTTGTCTACAATAATGCTCAAGTCCCCCGTTAATATATGCCCACAAGGGTCATAGCGATAAGGCGAAGTGGAACAGTCACAGCTGCTAGGGTAGTTCTTCTCGAAATTAGCATCACAGGTTAAAGAAGAGTGTTCATCACGTACGAGTGTTCATCACGTACGTGTTCATATATATTCACACACCAGAACACATACAGAATATAGCGTATGTTTACATTTACAATATCATTTAACATTATATTCAATAAATAAAAAGAAACCTCTATGGGGGTGGTAAAGGGAGGGGGGGTCACCAACACAAAAGAACGTGCTTACAAATTGACGAAACCGAAACACATTTGACAAAAAACAAAAACAAAAGCAAAACGCCAATCACGAAACACGGAAATTTTCTCTTCGGAATTCGCCGAAAACTCGACATAACTTAAGAAATCATTACCATTTAAAGTGTTTTTCTTCTGAGAAGCTCATTAAAATCGATGAAACAAAAGTCTGATAACGTTGCTATGTGATAATTTCTGATGCGTACAATTCAAATGTACATCGTCCCAAGTTTTTCATACATCATGTACATTATAGATAAAAAAAAAGAACACGCACGCAAAATAAAATGTGCCTCAAAAAGAAACACGAGCTCAAAATATGGACAAAAACGAGGCATGTGAAATAATGTCAGCACGAAAGCACGATGGATAGAAACACAAAACACGAAAACAGGAATTTGAAAAACGCTGAAAACGTTGCACGAAAATAACCCTTTACCACCCACTTCTATGTTATGATATACATACATAATGTTAATAATGATACACAACATTATTACTCAAAACACACACATATACAGACAACACACACAAACTAGACTTTGCAATCAATTGGAAACATTTTATACAAAAAAAAAAAAAAAAAAAAAAAAAAAAAAAACATCTTTTAGATGACAATGATTACATGTGTCAATTCTACAAATTAAATAGAATTTGGTGTTGACTACGTTTTGTTTGAAACGCAATATTAAATAGGAAATTAATATGCATAAACTATAGTATAGCATAGTAATCTGAATTACATTCAGCACTATCGTCAGGGATGAAACCGTAGGGAATATCTTTGAGATGCTCCCTATTTTTACTGTATTTACAAATGATATTTTTAGGAACAGATAATCATAGTCACGTGGCATTATTTACAAAAGGTAAAGTCACATTATTTTTGTTTGCTGTCCATTACATGAAGAGAAAATAGATTTAAGCAATTACACTTTAAGCTTTGCAAAGTAAAACTGAACAAAAATGTGAAGGAGCCTTTTGAACTTTGAACAAACGATACAATAAACAAAAATATATGTTCAGTTTAGAAAGAGACAGGTTAAAGCATTGGGCCGTTTTGTCTGGATTGATAGTCTTGAATAGTCGCAATCTCAGAGGCTTAGAAAGCTTGTGATGAGGCCATGCAAGCCTAGCAGCAATCCAGATCAAAACAGCGCTCACCTGCCTCCCTATTATCATAAAAATACAACGAATAAGTTATATGACATACCACTTAATTATTGGATTAACGAACAACATACAGATTGTATTTAGGAAGAGAAAAGTGACCGTATTGGGCCGTTTTGTCTGGATTGATAGTATTGCACAACTGCAGCCTCAGAGGCTTAGAAAGCTTGGGATGCAGTTGCACAAGCCTAGCAGCAATCCAGATCAAATAGTCAAATTATGAGGTCACTAGCTCACCTTACCTAAAACACCATGTGAGCTTTTGGCACCATTTTGCATCCGTCATGTGTTGTCAGTCCGTTGTCCGTCGTCTTTCCGTCAACAATATTTCAAAATCTTTTCTTCTCAAACTGCTTGGCTACTTGTAACCTATCTTGGCCTGAATCTTTTTTTATTTCCGGGCATTGTGGCTGTCTCACGTCCTAGTTTTGTTTTTAGTGTTTATCTCGTGTCGTTCTTGCCATTTCTTTGGACTTTGACTTTTGTGATCATAACTTCCCTTTTTTCCTTCGGTTTTCTACTGCCGTTGTTTCATTACCACGTTATCCAGTTTCAAAATTGTGATATTAATATGTAGACAAGCCAACATTGCCACTGTGACTAAAGTTAAAGCATAGCGGTAATTCGCTTTTTTTCTTTTTTTTGCAAATAACCCGGTTTTTAATTGATCAGAGCGCAAAGATCTACCCGCCTTTCATTTTCGGAAGAAAATCCGATAACAAGTCTTAAAGTGTTTGCCCCTTTTTCGTAATATTTTTTATTAGAAAACCTCATACAGATAGAGGTCAACTTGAAATTGCAAAATGTTCATCATGTCATACCCTACTAAACTGGATATTTTGAAGAAAATCTAAATGCACACATAGGAGTTATTGCCTACATGTATGTGTCAAATTTGTCAAATTCCCCCAATTGTTTTTATTCTGTCTGAAATAAACACTTTGAAATAGAGAACAAAGCAAAACTTTTCATCCTATTAAGAACTACAATTTCTGCAAATGTCTGACAAGTTCGCATCTTATTCTAGATGGCCATCGCCGGGGACCATTGTTTAGAATGGACCCTTTGCCAAAATATTGTAAATTGGTAAGTCTTTAAACCATTTCATAAATGAAGTTGAAATGAAATAGGTAGGGTTACATGATGGTTATCAAATAAAAATCCAAGATTGTCAACACTGCAGATCTTATTTTAACATTGGAGACTATTGGATAATGTTGTGTTTTTCGAAATTATTGAAAACCGTTGCATATATCAATTTTTTATTAACTGGGTAACATGATGTTTATCTTACAAAATTAATATATTTGTAGCGATCATAAAAAATTGGAGTCAGCGTGAAAACACCCTATTAGAAAAATGTAGTAAATTGTTATTTCATGAAAAACGTTTTATAAATCAAGTTGATATTAATTAGGCATGGTAACATGATGGTCATAAAACAAATGTTAGTCTCCTTTCCCCGTGTTGGAAGGTATTCAATAAATATTTACATAAGAATCTTGCAATTACATGCACTCCTGCGTTACATGCAAAAAAAAAGGAAAAGAAAAATTGCATATGACTTGTGAATACAAATGAAGCCGTTCTCGTACGCGTACCAAATGATTAATTTTTATTTAACAATTCTTATATCATTACTATCCTTAAGATATAAATTTCTCTTATAAATTGGCTGAAGTTTTAGACTCCCCGTTGGTTTAGAGAATCACGTGATTACTTGGGTCACATGATCAAATCCTCAGACAAACAAAATGGCGAATCAGTGTCGAATGAGGGCTAAGTTATCGTATGTGTAAACTGATCTTGAGTCGGATACTGTTTGTCATCTTAGGAACTATAAATATGACGAATCAGTGTCGAATGAGGGTTAACATATTTTGATATGGGTAAACTGATCTTGAGTCGGACACTTTTATTTTTATTCGTTTGTCATCTTAGGAACTAAAATGAAGGTTCGGATCCTGATTGCCAATTTTGATCCAATCCTTAGACAAACGATCGGAAAGAAGGAATCAGAATTTCTAGGTAAGATTTCAACATTTTAACGTTTTTTGTAGAGACAAAAATGCCGTGTTTTCATGCAACAATCGCCGTTTGACTGAAATAATACAGTTAATACAAAATAGCCCAGTGTGAATGATACCTTTTTTGCTCCAAAGCTGTAACGGGAACGAGTGTGGAATGAGGGTGTGTAAACTGATCTTGAGTCGGACCCTTTTATTTTTAATCGAACTAGACTTCTGACCAAACAATTAAGGTACAGATCATGATTGCCCATTTTTCTGTCTTTTGAGATATGTTTGAAAAGTGAGGTTTTCATTATGCGGTTGAAACTTAATCTTTGCAAATGACCATAAATATTCATTTTTCTTAAACATTTTACATTATCATATCCTTTGGAAGAAGTTTTATATGTCGCGATATAGCTTTTTATAAATTTTATCATAAATATGTTTGAAAAGTGAGGTTTTCATTATGCGGTTGAAACTTATTCTTTACTAATGACCAAAATTATTCATTTTTCTAAAATATTTTACATTATCGTATCCTTTCGAAGAAGTTTTATATGTCGAGATATAGCTTTTTATGAATGTTAACATAAATAGGTTTGAAAGGTGAGGTTTTCATTAAGCCGTTGAAACTTATTCTTTACTAATGACCAAAATGTTTCATTTTTCTAAAATATTTTACATTATCGTATCCTTTCGAATAAGTTTTATATGTCGAGATAAAGCTTTTTATGAATGTTAACATAAATAGGTTTAAAGGTTAGGTTTTCAGTAAGCCGTTGAAACTTATTCTTTACTAATTATCAAAATTATTCATTTTTCTAAAATATTTTACATTATCATCTTCTCCTCTGAAAGAACTGAAGCAAATTCAACCAAACTTAAAGGAATGATGTATGGAAGGTGTTTTACAAAGATTGCTCAATTCTTTGGTCTTCCGTCTTTTGGTGTTCTTGCTTTTGCCTTGTCTCTGGACTTTGATTTGTGTAATCTTGTGCTTTGTTCCTTCGGTATTCTACTGCCGTTGTTTTTTTCTTTCCGATCCGATAAAAAACATGACAGCCAGCGCAGAACTTAGGTTTAACATTGGACCCTATGGAAAAATTCACATTTTCTTCTTCTCCTCTGAAACCACGGAAGCAAATTCAACCGAACTTCACAGGAATGATGTACTAAAGGTCCTGAACAAAGATTGTTCATTTCGTTCTGATCTGATAAAAAACATGGCCACCACGGAAGATAGTTTACCATTTGCCCTATGGGAAATTCACATTTTCATCTTCTCCTCTGAAACAACTGAAGCAAATTCAACCAAACTTTACAGGAATGATATATGTAAGGTCCCTTACAAATATTTCTCATTTCGTTCCGATCCGATAAAAAACATGGCCGCCAGCGCGGAACTTAGGTTATACATTTGACAACTTGGGAGAATTCACATTTCCTTCTTCTCCTCTGAAACCACTGAAGCAAATGCAACCAAACTTTACAGGAATGATGTACTAAGGGTCCTTAACACAGATTGTTCATTTCGTTCCGATTCGATAAAAAACATGGCCGCCAGCACGCAACATAGTTTAACATTGGTCCTATGGGAAATTCACATTTTCATCTTCTCCTCTGAAACCACAGAAGCAAATACAATCAAACTTTACAGGAATTATGTATGGAAGGTCCTTTACAAAGATTGCTCATTTCGTTTCCATCCAATAAAAAACATGGTTTCCAGCGCGGATATAAGGTTTAACATTGGACCCCATGGGAAAATTTACATTTTCTTCTTCTCCTCTGAAACCGCTGAAGCAATTCAACCAAACTTTACAGGAATGATAAAATGAAGGTCCTCATCAAAGATTGCTCATTTTGTTCTGATCCAATGAAAAACATGGCCGCCAGCACAGAACAAAGTTTATTTTGGCCCTATGGGAAATTCACATAAAAAACATGGCCACCATACAGAACATCGAAAAATCCTGCTGTTCAGCATTTTGTCAGTTGAGCGATACAGGCTCAGTGTCTGAGCCTCCAGTTCTGAAATATTTTACATTATCATATCCTTTCAAGGAAGTTTTATATGTTGCGTTATAACTTTTATGATTCTTAACATAAATATGTTTGAAAAGTCAGGTTTTCATTATGCGGTTGATTCTTATTCTTTACAATTGACCAAAATTATTCATTTTCCTAAAATATTTTACATTATCATATCCTTTTGCAGAAGTTTAATATGTCACGATGTCACTTTTTTAAATCTTCATTTAAATATGTTTAAAAAGTTAGGCTTTTTTCATGCGGTTGAACATATTCTTTACAAATGACCAAAATATTCATTTTTCTAAAATAGTTTACATCATCATATCCTTTCGAAGAAGTTTTATATGTCGCAATATAGCTTCCTATGAATCTTTACATAAATATGATTGAAAAGTCAGGTTTTCATTATGCGGTTGAAACTTATTCTTTTCAAATGACCAAAATTTTTCATTTTTCTAGAATATTTTACATTATCATATCCTTTCGAAGAAGTTTTATATCTTGCGATAAAGCTTTTTATGATTCTTAAAATAGATATATTTGAAAAGTGAGGTTATTATTATGCGGTTGAAACTTATTCTTTACTAATGAAACCAAAATTATTCATTTTTCTAAAATATCTTACATTATCGTATCCTTTCGAAGAAGTTTTATATGTCGAGATATATCTTTTTATGAATGTTAACATAAATAGGTTCGAAAGGTGAGGTTTTCATTATGCCTTTGAAACTTTTTCTTTACAATTGACCAAAATTATTTATTTTTCTAAAAAAATTTACATTATCATATCCTTTCGAAGAAGTTTAATATGTCAGGATGTAACTTTTCATAAATCTTCACATAAATACGTTTGAAACGTCAGGGTTTTTTCATGCGGTTGAATATATTCTTTACAAATGACCAAAAATATTCCTTTTTTCTAAAATATTTTACATTATCATATCCTTTCGAAGAAGTTTGATATGTCGGGATATAGCTTTACATGAATCTTAACATAAATATGAGTGAAAAGTCAGGTTTTCATTATGCGATTGAAACTTATTCTTTTCAAATGACCAAAATTATTCATTTTCCTGGAATATTTTACATTATCAAATGCTTTCGAGGAAGTTTTATATGTTGCGTTATAATTTTTTATGAATCTTAACATAAATGTTTGAAAAGTCAGGTTTTCATTATGCGGTTGAAACTTATTGTTTACAAATGACCAAAATAATTTATTTTTAAGAATTTCTAACTTTATCATATCCTTTTGAAGAAGTTTAATATGTCACGATGTAACTTTTTTTTATATCTCCACATAAATATGTTTGAAAAGTCAGGCTTTTTTCATGCGGTTGAACATATTCTTTACAAATGACCAAAAATATTCATTTTTCTAAAATATTCTACATTATCATATCCTTTCGAAGAAGTTTTATATGTCGCGATATAGCTTTTTATGAATCTTAACAAAAATATGATTGAAGAGTCAGAGTCAGAATTTCTAGGTAAGATTTCAACATTTTCACGTTTTTTGTAGAGACAAAAATGCCGTCTTTTCATGCAACAATCGCCGTTTGACTGAATAACTAAATACCGAAGTTAATGTTAATTTATTTTCTGCATATGCGCATTTCGACAACTTATGTCTCTTCAGTGCAGATAAAATCTAAACGTTTGGAAGACCATAAAATCAAATACATTAAAAAACTGATAGAGAACAAGTATCCAAAATGATCTAAATGAAAAGCCAAAATCAGCTAAGGACAGAGCTTTGCATGAGGGATATACTCCTTAGTTTTCAACAAAATTTACAAAAATTTAGATATTGCAAGGTTTGAAATAAAATCGGCTTTCGGGTCAGTAATGAAGTACTGACTACCGGGCTGGTGAATACCCTCGGGGACTAACAGTCCACCAGCAGAGGCATCGACCCGGTGGTAATAAAAAACTAAATACCGAAGTTACTGTTAGTTTATTTTCTGCATATGCACATTTCGACAAATAAAATAATACAGTTAATACAAAACAGCCCAATGTAAATGATACCTTTGTTGCTCCAAAGCTGTAACGGGAACGAGTGTGGAATGAGGGTGTGTAAACTGATCTTGAGTCGGACCCTTTTATTTTTAATCGTTTATCATCTGGAGAACTAGACTTCTGACCAAACAATTAAGGTACAGATCATGATTGCCCATTTTCTGTCTTTTGAGATATGTTTGAAAAGTGAGGTTTTCATTATGCGGTTGAAACTTATTCTTTGCAAATGACTATAATTATTCATTTTTCTCAAATATTTTACATTATTCTATGATATATAAATATTAATGGTAAAGTTGCATTGACATTAAAATGAATAAAAAAAGGATATTTACTCGATAGAAAGGATATTCACTCCATGAAAAGGATATTCACCGCGGGAAACGTCACTTGCGACATATTTTTAGAAAAAGGGAAATCCCGTATTTATATCGTCCAATTACATTGCTATGTAACATTGTCGAGTGACAGCGTCATCGGCATCACTAAAAACAGAATTGCTTCATCTAAAGAAAAGAAGATCAGCGAAAATGGTGCAAATATGCAAAGAGGAAGACACTTGAAATACGAAACAAGTCAGCGTAACACTGGTAAAGGCGTTCACACAATAGTTTGGGAAAAAATCTCGCGACGGATGTCGACAACACATAGCGCAGAATCGTCGCACATTACACAGATGCAAGGAGTGAAAAGGAAGAACACAAACATTCATTTAAAAGACAGAAATCATCGATTATTTAGGATAAAAAATTTATTCTTTAAATAAAGTCTTTAAAGAACGTTCGCTTGTTACATTAAAATGTCAATTCCCTCCCTTCTTCACAATCTCCCACCGATGACGAACAATCGAAAAAAGCCGTATACTCAGTGTTAGCTAGAATCTGTAAATTTCTGACAGTAAAGATAATAATAATGTTATATTTATTGTTTTACTCATCCTCAAAATATTTTTTGAAAAGTATATATTTCATTTATTTTATGCAAATGTTCAAAGCCTCTTTAATCGTTAATTCGACACCCATAGAAAATTTCTAGGTGTATAGTATAATACATAATAAAAAGAATTATTTATTTATCGGATAATAGAATAAAACAGTTACTGTCTTTAGTTTCGGTAAATGTGCAGTGTTATTGACTTTTGGGAAAACAGATATTCACCTCGCCATGCGGCTCGATGAATATCTGTTTCCCCAAAATTCAATAACACTGCACATTTACCTCAACAAAAGACAGTAACTGTATATTATCATGTCCCTTCAGATATTTTATGGCCGTCACCACGACATCATAGATAGATATGAAATGTCAGTGTCATAAATAAAAACTGACATTTTCAGCTAGATTCGCGTCTTCATTGATTTGACATTACAGGTTTTGACTTTACCCTGTATTGACCCACCGCCAGTGTGACGGGTGCTGTGCACAGAGCAGGACATGCTTACCCTTACGGGGCACCTGATGTCACTCTTGTTTATTGAGAGTTCACACTGTTAGTGCTTTAGTTTTTTGTGTTGTATATGTAACGTTCGTGTGTTTGTGGGCATGTGTCGTCTTTGGTCTTCCGTCTTTTTGGTGTTCTTGCTTTTGCCTTGTCTCTGGACTTTGATTTGCGCAATCTTGAGCTTTGTTCCTTCGGTATTCTACTGCCGTTGTTTTGAAAGAAGTTTTATATGTCGCGATATAGCTTTTTATAAATCTTAACATAAATATGTTTGAAAAGTCAGGCTTTTTTCATGCGATTTAACATATTGTTTACAAATGACCAATAAATTTAATTTTTCTAAAATATTTTACATTATCATATCCTTTCGAAGAAGTTTTATATGTCGCAATATAACTTTTTATCAATCTTAGCACAAAAGTTAGCTTTTCATTAGGTGGTTTAAACTTATTCTTTACAATTTACCAAACTTATCATTTTTCTGAAATATATTACATTATCATTTCCTTTCGAAGAAGTTTTATATCTTGCGATAAAGCTTTTTACGATTCTTAACATAGATATGTTTGAAAAGTGAGGTTTTCATTATGCGGTTGAAACTTATTCTTTACTAATGACCAAAATTATTCATTTTTCTAAAATATTTTACATTATCATATCCTTTCGAAGAAATTTTATATGTCGCGATATAGCTTTATATGAATGTTAACATAAATATGTTTGGAAGGTGAGGTTTTCATTATGCCGTTGAAACTTTTTCTTTACAATTGACCAAAATTATTATTTTTTCGCGGGTATGTTAAGGCTGCATCAACACATTTTTCGAGAGGGGAGGCAACTCTGTGCATAAAATGACGTCAAGCTGTCAATCAATCGGCGTCGATGCCAATATTTTGAACATTAAAACTTTGTTAAGCGCAGTCAATGAATTATTNATTTTACATTATCATATCCTTTCGAAGAAGTTTAATATGTCAGGATGTAACTTTTTATAAATCTTCACATAAATATGTTTGAAAAGTCAGGCTTTTTTCGTGCGCGGTTGAACATTGTTTACAAATGACCAAAAATAATCATTTTACTAAAATGTTTTACATTATCATATCCTTTCGAAGAAGTTTTATATGTCGCAATATAGCTTTTTATGAATCTTAACTTAAATATGATTGAAAAGTCAGGTTTTATTATGGGGTTGAAACTTTTTCTTTTCAAATGACCAAAATTATTCATTTTTCGCGGGTATGTTAAGGCTGCATCAACACATTTTTCGAGAGGGGAGGCAACTCTGTGCATAAAATGACGTCAAGCTGTCAATCAATCGGCGTCGATGCCAATATTTTGAACATTAAAACTTTGTTAAGCGCAGTCAATGAATTATTGAATAATTTTGCATGTTGGTTGTTGATACAGAACACACTTGCTGGTCTAAATAGTCAAATAAAGATATAAATGCCGTTGCCGCAATGTATAGATGCTCCGCCTTTTTGTCCATATATGGAAATCGTGAAGAAGCTTGACTCGGACGACATGATCACATGCGAGAGATGAACATTTGCAGTGTCAATTGTTGCTGTTTAATGAAGGTAAGTGCAGTTTGAATGTGGACAAACACTGTGTAGCATATCCTAAGATAGAAATCTACTGTTGGGTCCAAAAAAACAAGCATGACGAGTCGGAAGTTGTCCACAACGGTCACTGATCATGATCAGCTGATGTCAGTGATGATCCATGGCCATGCATACTCACG
>MJUU01072332.1:5557-45705 GCA_002080025.1 Modiolus philippinarum
TTTTCCGTTTTGGTAGACTGTCATTTGACTAAGAAAATTTGTTACATCTGAAATAACAGATACTGTGTCATTATCTGGTGCTGCTCCGTCAGCTAGTTTATCTACTTTGAACTTAATTAAAAAATACCCATTGTACTAGTCATAAAACGAAGCCCTATCATTTATGCTAAATTTGTAGTCCGTTTTGACTTGTGCTTCTCCATTTTGTGGAGTTCTTATGGGAGTGTCTAGTAAAAAGTTGCAATACTCATATCTATCGCAAAACTGCGTTCCTCTAAACATTTTTTATTACTGGATTATTATTTTTCTTTCTTATATAAAAAATGATAGAGTTTATAAGCAGTGTTTTAAACAGGTTAAACAAGAGTCTTGAGCGTTGGAAAAAGAGTAAAACCTATAGATTTTTGTTTTACTTATGAGATGCTTAAACCGCAAGCAACGTAAAAAATGTGAGTGAACTAAGACCTCATTAAAAATCTAGCCCGTTTTACCCGTCTCAACTGTAGTGAATAACAAATCTTACATGATTGTTTTTTTTTCTATAGTCCCGTAGGTAGTAGTTGATATGGGAAAAAATCTGCGGTTTTCAAAAAACGTTTTTTTGAAAACCGCAGATTTTTTCCCATATCAACTACTGAAATATGGTTAATATTTTAAATCCAGAATATCATTTACGTGCTGGCCCAAAAACCGAATGTATTTGTAAACTTGTGATATCTAAATTTTATAGAATGTGTTGAAGACTAGTAAACATATCCTTCATGCAAAGCTTTGTTCTTATTCTTTATTTAACCTTTCCATTTAGATTCTTTTGGATAGCTTTTGTACGTCCTATTATTTGTTTTATTTAATTTAAGAGATATAAGTTGTCGAAATGACCATCCGTAGAAGCTACATAGTACACCGATCAGTCTAAACTTGTTTCTAATCAACTAAGACAGTGGTCTAACATTGGCGGATCCAAGGGGGGTTCCGGGGTTTGGAACCCCCCTTTTTTGGACAATTATGTATTTTTTAGTGAAAATCCTGACGTTTCACTAAGAAATACCCCAAAAATGTTCGTGCCTCGCTCCGCTCCGCGAAATTTCCTTTCATTTTTAAATCTGAAAACCCCCCTTTTAAAATTTCCTGGATCCGCGCCTGGTCTAAAATGTAATGTTATCGTGAAAAAAGTGCTATCGATTACAAATTAAAGAAAGAACAAGGAAGCGTTATAAATAATATGTTGTTACATAAAACCAGCAAACGCCTTCAACATGTATTCATGAACTCATAAAGTAGTAATTCCTTAATGTGTCAACATGGTAAGTGTATCCTTTTTTGCTTACCTGGCTATGCTAGGTGAGCTTTTGCCATCACTTGACGTCCGTCGTCCGTCCGTCGTAAGCTTTTCATTCAAACATCTTCTCTGAAACCGCTGGACCAATTTGAACCAATAGTCCTTGGATGGTCCCCTTTAAAATTGTGTCCGGCAAGTTGGCACGCCATCCAAGATGGCCGCCAGCAGGGATCTTTGTCGAAAATAGGACCCTAAATTCAAAGATCTTCTCCTCTGAAACTACTTGGTCAATTGGAACCAAACTTGGTCACAATGGTCCTTAAGTGGCCTCTTTAAAAATGTGTACGGCAAGTCCATATCATATCCAAAATGTCCGCCAGCGGGGAAGGTGGTTTTAGCATTGAACCCTATGGGAACCCATTCAAAGATCCTCTTCTCTGAAACCGCTAGGTCTGTTTGAACCAAACTTGGTCACAAAAGTGTTTGGGTGGTCCCCTTTAAAAAATTGTCCGGCAAACGCGCATGTCATCCAAGATGGCCGCCACCGAGGAACTTTGTCACAAATTGGACAATATATGCAAAATTCTTCTCCTCTAAAAATACTGAGCCAATTGGAACCAAACTTGGTCACAATGGTACTGAAGTGGCCCCTTTTAAAAATGTGTTCGGCAAGTCCGCATCATATCAAAGATGGCTGCCAGCGGGGAATGTATTTTTAACATTGGACCCTATGGGGAAACACATTCAAAGATCTTCTCCTCTGAAAGTACATGGCCAATTGGAATCATACTTTGTCACAATGGTCCCTACCTGGTCCCCTTCTTAAAATGTGTCTTGCATATCCACATAGCATCCAAGATGGTGGCCAGCGGGGAACATAGTTTAACATAGGACCCTGTGGGGAAATGTTTTTAAAGATCTCCTCTCAAACTACTTGGCACGTTGGAACGAAATTTGTCGCAAAAGATGACCCCACAGTTTAACTTGGACCCAATGGCAAGGTTATTCAAAGGTCTTCACCTCTGAAAATACTATGCCAACTGGAACCAAAGTGAGGCACAATGGTCCTTAAATGGTTTTCTTCAAGAAAGGTGACAGTCAGTCTGCGCCCAATCAAAAATAGTTGCCAATGGCAAACAGTCGATATTCAAACTTGAAAATGAGACCCTTAAACATTTGAATTATTTTGACTTGATGTATCAGCCATATCCCAGGTGAGCGATACAGGCTCTTGAGAGCCTCTTGTTACATGTTACAGTCGAAGAAACGAGAAGTACGTCAAAAAATAGTAGAGTCGAATTGTTCCCTAATCTTAGATCTAACCAGTTGCGATGAGTTTAAAACACATGCAAAGTATAAACAAAATCTATAATAGTTTTTTTTTAAGTTATCCCCTTATCTTGTCATTTTCTCTATCATTTCTATGTAAAATCCTTAAATTTTCAATTTTAGTTTTAGCACTTAGTTTTTACCACCATATTTTATTTTGTTTTATGAACAATAATAAAATAATGTTTCTACACAGAAAATTTCACAAAATTCTATAATAGGAAATTAATACCTTGCGGACACCTTAATCGCAACAAACGTTTTAGTATGAAGGACAATATATACACTTTATTCTAAAACAACCTTTAGTTTCTCTTTTGTGGTATATTATTTCTGTTCTTTTAATCTCCCTTGTGAATACTCGTCTTGATAAGTTGGACTTTTTTCTAGTTTGATTTTTATTGTGAGTCTTAATGTGTATTTATATTTTAGCCATTCACCACACATAGGGGGGGGGTTGAGTTTAATATCACCACCGTTTTTTCGCCTGTCCCACGTCAGGAATATGTTGGTCATTGGCTTGTCCTTGTCCTCTTATAAAATTTTAGTTTCTTGATATTCGGATTATTGGATGTGGTTTGTTTCCATCGATTTATTCACTTTTTTATCTTTTTGGGGCCATTTAGGGCTTGCTTTATGGTGCGAGGTTCCTCACTGTGTTGAAGACCGTACGGTGACTCCTAGATGCTTTGTTTTGGGTCGTTTCAACCTGGAGATGGGATGTTGTCTCCTTGACATTTACCCCATTTCCTTTCTTTTTCATATGTACATATGTATTCTTCTGTAATTACTTGTGTGTTTTAATTTAAGAAAAAATAAACATTATCCTGCAACGAGGACTATGAAATTATATTAAATTTGGTTATATTATAGCCTTTTGAAATGTTGAAAACTTGAAATTTCAAGGTAATAGCACAGAAAAGATATTTCCTAGCTATCACTGGACGTAGACAATGTATTTTATTGAAGAGTATGTGGTCATTATCTTCCTGAATTTCATGTGCACTTATGTTCTTCAAAAAGAGTATTGACACCGTCTATGTGGTTAATAATTTTGTGAGCTTGTATGATATCGGCTTTCAAATACCAAATACAACATAGCTTTTCCCGTTTTTGCAGGACAATATTTCTAATGCGAGTGAAAAAAAAACCATTTTAACATGTATTTGCATTTACCTTTTTCGTATGGCAACGGCAGTAGACAAAGTATATATCAAATGCAAAAACATTAACAAATATCAAATCTAAAATAACAAATATATCAATGTCACTTTTGTAAGTCTGGAGTTCATTTTACAAAATGCGTAATTTTGTATATCGATACATGCCATAAATTTTAAATGATCTTTTGCTTCTTCTTTGTTCTAGCACTTATTGCATTACCATGAATTGAATCTCCCCTTTCAAATATTGTGACACTTTGTTAACATTTTATAATGAAATAAGAACCATTCAATGACATGCTTGGGCTATTTTTAAAAATGTTTATATGAACTTAAAGAACCTGAAAGAAAATTTTCTATTCCCTAGAGCGTTTCGAATTAGTAATTATTAAGTGGGCGAAATCTTCTTAGTTTATTACAAAGATAATTCATTAAAAAAGCTTTAAAAAAATAATTGAAGTTTCATTTTTCGTAAACTATTGTTTAGAATTTCTCTATAACCTAATTATGCATGGGCTGAAATAATTTTCCGTGCACACATCCCTCCCCTCATTCATTATCCAGACCGTTTTTTTTTCAGTTCTTTTATATACTCCTCTCTTCCAGATAAAACATATTAGCATTAACATAATCTGCGCGCATAGACAGTTTAGGGACACTTTTATAGTTCACCACGTAAAATTCTTGTAATTTCGTTTTAACCTTAATCTCATCTGATAAGCTCTATAACTTTCTGTAGATCAGACAGATGTACTGAAATTTGGTACCTAATTGAAGGTTATGTGATATCATTTACAATGACCACTTTACGCCATTTTATGGGGATACCACCCCCCCCCCCCCTGCAAAAAAATGCGGAAGCTGTCAATTCCTTTTAATTATGAAATCTCGTCATTTGATCATGTTTCTATACCTAATTCACAGTTTGATACAATGTTGGAAGAAAAGACAATTACAGTCCCAAAAATTTTGATTTTCGATATACTTTTTGAAAAATGGAATTATAGATATTTTCAAAATTTAGAAAGACGATCAGTGTCTCTAAAATATTGGCGTCATCATACTCGGTTGGGATCTCATCCTCTTCAGATTTGCGGATAATCTCGTTACATCTACTTTAATTCCCGATCTCTGTGATCCAAGTTTGTTTTCCATTTGGTCCCTTTATGTTTATGGCAAAGGTATGTTAAACTACGATGAGCTTTCTTAAAGATAGCTTTACTATTCTAATGTTAAAAGCGATCCAAGTCTTCCATATATTCTACAAATTAACGTCACAGGCAATTACGTTACTGGCGGGAAAAGAAACATAATCCATGGGCTGGAATAATTTAATTTATTGAGAAACTTGCAATATCTAAATTTTTGTTAATTATATTGAAAACCAATGAGTATCTCACTCAAGCTAAGCTCTGTCCTTTACTGATTTTGGCTTTCGGTTTAGATCGTATTTGGTTATTTGTTCTCTATCAGTTGTTGAACAGCTTTGAGTTTATGGTCTTCCAAATGTTTAAATTTGATCGGCACTGATGAGACATAAGATGTCGAAATGGCCAGATGCAGAAAATAAATTTACATTAACTTCGGTATTTTGTTATTAATTCCGAGAACCACAGCGTATTAATTTGAATTTAAATTTCAATTAAAGATCGCTATGGACGCTGTTGAAGATTGCACAGGAGTGTGGGTTAAGAGAGAGACGAACAAAGAAGCAGAACTTGAGTCCTTGTTAGATTGGGTAAGATCTAATCGATCTTTAGCGCGGAGTCGTGTTAACAAACACAGATGTGTTAACCATCGACCTAGGTCTGTATTTATAGATCATGTAACCAGCAAGTACCCCTCTAGATTACATGACATTTATTTCGTTGTACCGTAGCCTTCATCTTGCTCAACTACTGAATTGTCTATTGAACTATCACAGATTTTGTCTGCAGTCAAAGACAGACATCAAGCATGCTGTAAAACTACTCATACCCGAAGTGACATACATGTAAATCACATGTGGAGACTTATAAATTGGAAGGATTTTTTGGTAAATCTTAAGCTGCCGTTCATTTTCTCAAATATAATTCCAAGCTTCCCCGTGGTAAACTAAAATCTCGAATCAAAGGTTTCCTTTAAAAAGCCTTTGCCGATTCAAAAAAATACGTTGTATCAGGCTATACATCCACATTTTTTTTCAAAAACCAATTTAAAAGGAAAATGTGCAATGATGAAAAACAAGTGTACAGTATGCTTGATTTTCGATGATATATTTGTCACATTTAGAGTTGCTATTTATCAACAGTAAGTTGGCATACCAATGGGCACTAATTGTACTCCTCTACTTGCAAGCTTGGTTTAACAGTCTTACGAGACTGAATTTCTCAGGGACTCGTAATAGATCATGACTTAAAAGATGCTACGTCCTTCAATCTCACTTATAGATATATTGTTGACGTTCTTTCCACCCAATAACACATCTTTTGATAAATGTATCCAATTAATATATCCGTCAGAACTAAAGATAAAAGAAACGACAAGAACCGCAAGATCTACATCTTGTTTGGACTTACATCTCGAATTTGACGAAAATGGTCATCTCAGTACCAAAATGTACGACAAAAGGGACGAATTAATTTCAAAATTATCAATTACCCTAACCTAACCAGTAATATTCCAGCTTTTCCTTCTTATGGACTGTATGTTTCACAATTGATTCGTTACGCCAGAGCTAGCACAAACTATAAGTGTTTTTTGATGCAAAAACGAATGTTCCTCCCAGTACGTACTATTCTTTGAGAGATAAAACACAAATAAGTTTTATGTTGCCACTGGGTGAACGATTATTCTAGCTAAACGATATGCAGAACTTAGCATGATGGTCAACAATCCTATGAAGTTTGGTTGAAATCTTATGAAAGATATAAGAGAATTAGCGTCCACAAACCCAATTTAGCAAAATTCCAAGTCAAAATGGGGCATAAGTCCCACAAAAATTGGCCCATTAATCCGACGAGTCTATTTGCACAACTGCGCATGATGGTCAGTAATCCTGTGAAGTTGGTTGAAATCCGATGAAAGATGTAGGAGAACTGGCGTCCACAAACTTTGTGACGGACAGACGGACGACATACAGAAGACACAAAACAATATGCCTTCCTCTTGAGAGGTTGAGACATAATTATAAGGACTTTCTCATTAGACATAGTTATTTCCGTGACCGCCTTATTAATCAATGCTTTAAAAAAATCCCGTCTCATACGATCATTAAAAAAGTTCTTTAATATATGTCAGTCCCTTGTGGAAAATTTTGAAGTTTCGGTCCGAACTCTGATTTCAGTTCTTTTTTTACTTAATACTGGGATGATTGTTTCTTTCAACTGTCTACGACGTTTCTTTAGCAATTGCTGTTAATTTGCTACCTGACACTACCGCAATGGAAGAGGAGGGGTTGGCTTGACATAACCCCCCATTTCTTTTCATATGCCTATTGCCAAGTCAGGACCATTGCGGTCGACATTTTGTTCTGCAGGTTTCCACCTGATTGTCTTTTTGTCTCCTTGATATCGGTTCTTGACAACTCTGTTGGGTAATTGTGTTATTACCCACATTTGCATAGGTAAGCACTCTTTAGTAGATTGCCGATCTAATTACCGTTATCGACAATGTACAAAGAAACATCATACAAGTATTTGCAAGAGAAATTTACACAAGAAATCTCCGTAAATGCTGTTATTGAAGACGAGGCTACATGTACAGTTAATTCCTCCATCAGTCTACACTCTTCTACAAGGAAATCTAAAACGAACGTGCTTCTAAAAACCATCGTCGTGCCAGTGTGGTAAGAGAGTCAATACATGAACAAAAATATATTGTTTGATGAAAACAAAGCACTGATTCATAAATGAGAAATTAGCAACAAAACTGAACATTGAAACAAACAAGACAGAGACAATCCAATAATCAGTATTTTTCGATACAAACAATAAAGTCCGAGGCTTATAGAAATACGGATTTCTGTTGAAACTTTACCTGAAGAGAAGACACCGATTAAAAACTAGAATAAAAAGATAACAGAAACACCTACAATAGCCGAAAAATATAGTCACATGCCACAATGTACAATAAAAAACAAAAGACAAAGTGTAAACGATGTAGGAACTTGGGATAGCCGGACTTGTTCCGGCATTAGCAAATTAAACCGGTTTATGGGTACCCAAGCCTCCCTTTATCTGTCTCGTTTCCCTATAGTATAATCAACAATCGAATAAAACCAAAAGCAAGTACACTACTGACTCCATGACCACAATTTTGAAAAGGAAAAGGGGACGAAACGTAATTTTGAAAGATGGGTCAAGGAGTGTTCGCCGCTAAACTGCCGGCTAGCTCAAGGAGGCTAGTCTGCTGGTATAATATTTTCCCACTACGAAAGAAAATCAAACTAAAAACTCCAAGATGGGTTTGGTAAAGAATCATCATGTATTTCAGTAGACATCGGCAGCATCAATGAGAGGCCAATATGCGTGAAAAACCCTCAGGTCATTGGAACCAAAAGCCAATTTAAATAAAATAAATAAATACAGCATTGTTGTTATTCGTTACTCCTGGTTTTTGTTAGCAAAAATATTGATCATCTCCTAAATGCTTTACACCAAAAGCCAATTTAAATAAAATAAATAAATACAGCATTGTTGTTATTCGTTACTCCTGGTTTTTGTTAGCAAAAATATTGATCATCTCCTAAATGCTTTACACCATAACTAAATTTAAACAATTTTTCATATTGGCAGTTTTTGGCATTGCACAATATCATGTTCCTCTTTCAGTAGTCAGTGCTTCGGTGCTGACCCGAAAGCCGATTCTTTTTGGAACCTTACAATATCTATTTTTTTGTAAATTTGTTAGAAACTAAGGAGTATCTCCCTCATGCAAAGCTCTGTCCTTAGCTGATTTTGGCTTTCAATTTAGATCATATTGGTTATTTGTTTTCTATCAGTTTTAAACATCTTTGATTTTATGATCTTCCAAACGTTTAGATTTTATCTGCACTGAAGAGACATAAGTTATCGAAATTCGCATATGCAGAATTTAATTTCACAGTAACTTCGGTATTTAGTCATTCAGAATTGATCACGTTGTTATACCAAATCTATTTAGAAGTATTTCAATTGAAGTTTCATATGTAAGACGGCTTGATATCATAGTCAACGGAAATTATGTCCTTAGCTAGCTGTCAGTAACTGCGAGCATTTGCCGGACAGTACCTGTGTGTATTATCTTCATGTTTTATGTACTTCAGTGTATGGTCACTCGTCTTGATAAGTTGGACTTTTTCTAGTTTAATTTTTACTGTGAGTCTTTTTGTGTATTTATTTTTTAGCCATTCACCACACATAGGGGGNGGGGGGGGGGGGTTGGATCCAAGAAAGCGAGTTTAACCCAACCGCAATTTTTTGTGGTTTGTTTCCATTGATTTGTCCACTTTTTTACCCTTTTGGGGCCATTTAGGGCTTGCTATATGGTGTGAGGTTCCTCACTGTGTTGAAGACCGAACGGTGACCCCTAGATGCTTTGTTTTGGGTCGTTTTAACCTGGATATGGGATGTTGTCTCCTTGACATTTACCCCCATTTCCTTTCCTTTTCATATTAACGAACACTTGCAGAATATCCTGTCGATATCCCCCATTGCGTAAAGAAGGTAAGTACGATCCAGTTTTTTTCTGGATTTTTAATTAGTTTCTGGCATTTCCGTAAAATGTAGGATGATAAATGCCCTTAGTAATAAGTTGTTTTATAAGTGACATTGTATTTTGATATCCATGTTCATATCTTCTAGGAAACTTTTTAAATGTATTCAACAATTTTTGAAATCTGTAACCTTGCTGCAAAAATTGGAAGTAAAAGTACGGTTACATTCACTCAAGTCGTCAAGAGTTGAATAATAGAGAAATGTAAACTCCGTAGGATGGGGCTAAAGGAACGTCACCGTCAAGAAAAGGGAAATTAGTAATACTGAAATAAAATCATCGCTTTTATCGTGAATTTTAGTTTTTAGTTTTTATCTAACCAGAGTCAACGATAATGGTTAGAAAAGTATTTAACGTACCAACAATCGCAAACCCGCAAATCAACTACATGAAAAGCAGTTTGCGACAAATATACCATCATAAAGGCATCCGATATCCGATGATCAGACCTTCAAAGTATCTTGTTCATCTGAACAAATTTCTATTTGTATTTTATAGAGGAATAAAAGTTTGAGAAGAGGAACCCAAAGCTGTAAAATCGAAGCCTGGTAACTTGTTATCCGGTCCGTTTCCTTAAAACAACAAGGTAGTTCAGAGCGATGGAATATACAACGTACTCGTAGGACACAAACCAGAAGAATTCAACTTGCAAAAGTTCTTGAGTCTAGAATCGTTAGATATACACCGTGAAGATAGCAACGCAGAAGTAGATGATTATCTAGAAATTTACCAGAAGTTAGTTAACTAACTTGTTAAGTCTATATGGGAAAATCGTAAGCGAGCAGAATGTGAGGATACGTCGAGAAAGTCAAGGATTCTGTACTAGAAATAAGTAAATTTGCTGAATGTGCTTGATTGAGAGTAAATCTGGATAAGACAGAAGCCATATGGGTTGGTTCAAGAAAAGGATGTAAGGAAAAGATTCTGCCAGAGAAAAATTTAGATTCAAATTATTAGGTATCAGTTATTGTTTGTTTGAGGAAGACAAAACTCTGTGTAATTTTACTGAAAAAATCAATAGAGTCAAAACACTTTTAATCTCTTGGGCATACAGAGAACTTACATATCTCGGAAGAATTACTGTTTTAAAAACTTTTGCCCTCCCAATTTTTGTACAGTGTTTTACCGTGTTACCAAACCCCCTGTTCAAATATTTAAAGAAATTCAAGATACCTTTTTAGCTCACCTGACCCGAAGGGTCAGTGTGAGCTATTGCCATCACTTGGCGTCCGTCGTCCGTCCGTCCGTCCGTTAAACTTTTCACATATTCATCTTCTCCTCTGAAACCACTGAAGCAAATTCAACCAAACTTTACAGGAATGATGTATGGAAGGTCCTTTACAAAGATTGCTCATTTCGTTCTGATTCGATAAAAAACATGGCCGCCAGCGCGGAACTTAGGTTTAACATTGGACCCTATGGGAAAAATCACATTTTCATTTTCTGCTCTGAAAAGGCTGAAGCAAATTGAACCAAATTTTACAGGAATGATGTACTTAGGGTCCTTAACAAAGATGGCTCATTTCGTTCCGATCTGACGAAAAACATGGCCGCCAGCACGGAACATGGTTTAACATAGGACCCTATGGGAAAATCACATTTTCAACTACTCCTATGAAACCACTGAAGCAAATTCAACTAAACTTTACAGGAATGATGTATGGAAGGTCCTTTACAAAGATTGCTCATTTCGTTCCAATTCGATAAAAAACATGGCCGCCAGCGCGGAACTTAGGTTTAACATTGGACCCTATGGGGAAAATCACATTTTCATCTTCTGCTCTGAAAAGTCTGAAGCAAATAGAACCAAACTTTACAGGAATGATGTACTTAAGGTCCTAAACAAAGATTGCTCATTTCGTTCCGATCCGATGAAAAACATGGCCGCCAGCACTGAACATGGTTTACATAGGACCCTATGGGAAAATCACATTTTCATCTACTCCTCTGAAACCACTGAAGCAAATTCAACTAAACTTTACAGGAATGATGACTGAAGGTACTTTACAAAAATTGCACATTTCATTTCAATCCGACAAAAACATTTGCCCAAGTGCAGAACATAGTTTAACATTGGAGCCCAGTATGAGAAAACCATCCTTTTCATCATCTTTTCTCAAAACAATTAAAGCAAATTATACTTATTATAAATGTATAGAAGGTCCTTTGCAAAAATTACTCATTTCAATAGGATCAGACAAAACACACCGGTGCTAATTGAGAACATACCTAAACACCCTACCCCATTGGTAAAGAAAACATGATCATTTTTTGTCATGCACGGCATAGAAGCGTTTTGTCAGGTGAGCGATACAGGCTCAGTCTCTGAGCCTCTAGTTTAATTTTCTATGGGATGGTAGAGAAAGACAAAATTAAAAGGGATGTTATTATTAACGGGTATGAGAATGGAGGCTTGAAGATACCATATATAGAATCGTTTTGCTATGCGTTAAAATTTACGTGGCTCCATAAACTTCTTGACCCCCCTTAATTTCTCTCAATGGAAAATTTTACTGTTGGGACAGATCCAAAAATGGGGTGGTGATAAGATATTTTATTATAATAAGGAAGGATTAGATATCCTGGCAAGAAAATTAAATCCTTTCTGGAGGGATATCCTTGTAAACTTTTCTAAACTTAAACAACAGAGGCTGTTGATATTCTGAGTCAACCCATATGGCTAAACAACAATTTAAAAATCAATGGAAATGTGTTTTTTTACCCTTCATGGTGTGAAAATAACATATTATTCATTGATGATATTGTAGCAGAAGATAACATATTTTACTCATGGGAGGAATTGAAAATTAAATTTCATCTTCAGAATAAGTTCATGCAGTATAACAGTGTATTAACTGCTATCCCAAGTACTTGGGAGAAAATAATTTTAGAGGGAGGAAACATTGACGATGTTAAATGTAAATTTATACAAAAAATTAAGGGGGAATCTAAACTATGTAAATATTTTTATTCATTACGTATTGAGAATATGAAAGAAAATCCCATAAATATTCAGGAAAAATGGGAAAATGAATTACATTTAAAGGACCAAGAATGTTGGAATTATTTGTTTCAAATTCCTTTTTCAGTAACAAAAGATTCAAAGCTACAGGCTCTCCAGTTTAAATTATTACATAGAATTCTTCCAACAAATTCCTTTTTGTACAATTGCAATCTGAAAGAGACTGAGCTGTGCTCCTTTTGTTTTGAAACAAAGGAAACACTAACTCATATCTTTTGGGAATGTAATGTAGTTAAAAACTTATTGATTTCTGTGGAGAATTTATTGAAAACTGCAGGGATTGATTTTTCTGCATATGCGCAGACTGTCATTTTAGGATTTCAAGATGAAAATCCTCAAAATGCCATGTTAAACAATATTTGTCTTATATTAAAATATTATATTTATATGTGCAGAAGCAAGGGTACTGATCTTTCTTTTCGAGGGGGACTTGAATTTTTAGAATATTCTGTTGTATTGAAAAATTATCTACATACTATATGACCCATACAAAAAGAGTTTTCGTAAAGAAAAAATGGGAATTTTTGGAAGCAGTACTCAGTGGTTAATACGTCCTATTATATATATACTTTATCTTTCTTTTTTAAAAAAAGTTTATTAAATTAATATCAATTGTCGCTATTTTATTTGGTGTCTTGTATATGTGTTGTACATGTAATTATCTGTGAGTTGTCTTTGTATGTCCATTTATTGTTCTGAAAAATAAAACAATTACAAAAAAAAGAAATAAGTAAGTAAACACGCGTTACATACCACGTCATCCCGTAATGAAAGATTCTGTAACAACACCTATCGTTTGCGATTGCAGTTGTACATAAAAGTCAGCTTTACCTTCACTCAACGATTGCTAAATGAATAATGAATAATCCTCCATTTCTGAATGACATCACCAAAAATATGCATCAGATTTGGCATGAACCCTTTTGTTATGGTTACTGATATATAAAAGGCATTTAAACATGTTGGCCTTCCCGAAGATAGAGATATTACCAGATTTTAAAGTCTAAATAACCCTACAGACCCGAGGAGTGAATTGACAAATTGCAGGTTCAAATCTGTACTGTTCGGAGCGAAATGTTCTTATTTTATTTGGGTATTGAAAACGGAATTTTATGGGGATAACACTTTGACAAGCTTATAGGATGAACAAACATCCATAAATCACTTCAAAGAAGCACGACAATTGCTGGCCGAAGCTGAATTTAACCTTCGATCGTGGAATTAAAATAACCGGAACATCCACAAATTTACTGAATGATAAGAAAAATGTGTTAGACTCTGGTACCGAAATGAAAATTGTATGCATGCGTTGGAATGCAGAAACCTACAAAAAGAAAATTGTCAAGCCTGTTGGACAAACTTGAATTACAAAAAAGGAATTCCCGGAGAATCATCATTAATACTAGTATATGATCCTTTAGGATTAACGAGTCAGTTAGCATCCAAGCTACCATGCTGATCGATCCAACGTTTATGGAATGATGGATATGATTGTGATGAACAGTATTAATCCGAAAATTTACAAAACGAATGGATTTATTTATCAGACAACACATTTCCGAGATACTGAAATGTAAATGAACCCCTCAGTTCTAGGAAAAGTAAGCATGGTAACCCCTACTTTTTATTACTGATTTCGGGTCGGTAGGATTTGTTTTGTTTTTAATTGTGTCAACTTACATCAAAATCTCATGAATAATGTCTATATATATATATCTACCTTAAATGATTGACCAAATGTTTCTCCGCATTAGATTCAAAATTTGTCACAACCGAAGATGCTTCAGACTATTTAAAGCTCGCTTTATCCGAAGTCAAAGCCGGAAACGAAAGCGCGGGAGAAGACCTGCAAATTCAGGGTCAGCCAGATAAATATTTTTATAAGTTTTAGGAGAATCGCTTACTATGCTATGATGAATATTTTGGTAAACTACTACTTTTAAAATGTATTTATATTTACAATCTTGTTGAGAGGCGTATTTTTTACATAGAGTACGGGTGCCATAAAGATAAGATAATTTTTATGTACAACTACATAAACATAATGGTTTGACACACATAAATAAATTGCAAAGTTCAATAAAGTTCTTGAGCAATAAACAGCAATATTTTGATAAAATGTCATATAAAATACACTGCAAAGGTCACGAGAAAATATGTTTCGTTATAAATGCTGCAACTAGTATAATTAGAGCGGGTTTCTTCAAGTTGAAGAATAATTACTAATATCGGCCAATAATTTGTTCTTGATAGTAGCATGATCACGGTCCTTGTTTTGCAGGATAAATAAAAGGAAAGAAGAACGGGAAAGAAGACCTACTACAAAGAGTGGCAGGTTTAGAAAAAAAGGAAGACAGTATTAGGAATCTTCATTAGAAAGTGAGGAGCCTAGCCTTACAGGCTTCTATCTGTTGATAAACTGGCTAAAAAAGCTTGCAACGATGACGATACGGACACATACGAAGAGTTTGCCTGACAGGCTTTAAGATCCAAAGGATCTGTCGAAATCGTAATACTCACTTTGAATGTGCTTGAGGGAATAGCAAACGATTTAGTTGGTAAATCTATGACAAAATGTAGGAAAGAAAAAGAGGTCGAACAAAAAAGCACAGGTACTTCTAATCCGATTGAAAAAAAACTGAAACCACAATTATTTGGCCAACCTATATCCAACTCCTTGTTTACCTATTTTTCCAACCTGATTTACCTAATGGGTGGCAGCCAACGGGAGTGTTTCCTTTTTGTTCTGAAACCAGCTAGCAAGGCCAGAAATGGCCAGTGGCGTCCGAGAGGTGGTAGTTGCTTTTCTGGGTCCACAAAACATTCTGTGAGAGATTGTAAAGAAATGAAAGACGCAAAAAAGAAATAACATTATTTAACCAACAAACAATTTAGTTAGTATCAAATGTGTAGTATTTGGGTTTTCAATTGCAGGCTTGTTGTTCTAGATGCATATCTATATTTTGTATTTATGCCAGCTACCATCTCTGACTGTTTAGTTATATTTTAATCACATGGGCTTAGGTACGTGACTTGCTTCTTTCTAGTTAACCCTGTTTACTGCTTCTTTCACACTTTTCGTTGTCGTTAAAACAGTCTCTATTTTTTATTATTTTTATTGGAAATTCTGACTATTTCAAACCTGCACTACCTAATTGGGAGCAGACGATTCAATATGATCATCGTTCTTCATTACCATTTGTAAGGAAGCAACCCACTTGTGTAAGATAAAATGGAGACAAGCCAGCACCTGCAGTCCACATGGATACTCATGATATATTGTATACCAGTAGTAAATTAGACTTGAAGCATCTACCAATTCGAGGTCCAGATAATTTTTATCAGGTGGCATAAATCACAGTAGCGAGGGGTGGTTGAATCAATTTGGGAATATGGGAATATGGCTCCCTCGAATGATGAAGATTGGATTGCCAATATTTTAGACGTCAATGATTTTATGGACATTTTAAGGGTACCTTACGACCGATACCTCAAAAAGCATGTTTTCCTATTTCCTCTTCGTGTCGACCTTTCTCAGTCTTTACTGAAAAGGAAATTATAGAAAGATTGAATTAGGGATTAATTCGACTATGGAGAAAATTAAATTGCATCTAAAAATTTAAGAATTGCAGTTTCAGACCAGTGTCTCAGACACTAAATCATGTTTTGACCTTGTTAATGAAGAATCGGAGACATTTTTCGGTTTTCAGTTTGGAAGGTGGGTCTTAAGTAATTCGATGATAAGTTTTGGTTGGAAAGGCTCAGTGTACATCTATCAAACAACCGGAATGCAAATTAACTCGTATTTAAGGCACTTTGATATTTTTACTTGGTAATACATTGACGACAGTGCAGGTTACTGATCACTTTTGATAAGTCCTATCTCCTTCATGGACATAAAAACAAAATAAGCTTTGTCCTGGTTGAATAAGGGTACACATTATCAATTAAGAAGAGTAGGTTGGATCCTTCAAAAGGTGTTAAAGTCCTCGGGATAATCACAGAGTCCCCATGGGTTTACTGATACATATGAAGCGTTCGCTTTGTTTACATGGAGGTACCATTCGAGGAATTAAATCCCCTTCAAATATCAATAAGAAACAGCTTACCCTGGTTGAATTCTTCTTTCCTGTCCGGAATGGTTATCCAAACTGAAAACATACATATGTTATCAATGATTGTTTAAATAATTCTGTATTCTAACAAATAACACTTTCAATGTTAAAATAGTATCGACGAAATCTTTAAATCCCAAAGTTAAAATTAGAGATACACTAGAGCCACCTATAAAAATTAGTGTTACGGACCATTACAGCAATGTCTTTTAATGTATGAAATGTGATATTTATAACAAACTGAAGTAAACTAAAGTAATATTCATTTATTTTAAACTTTTTAATCTTTTTGTTCCATGGGTGAAGAATATTTATTTTTGAATTTACAACCAATTTTCACACATTTGAAAAACAGATTTTTTTCTGTAAATGCTTTGACAAATATTTATTTTCCTTCCTAGCAAAAAAGAATATTTTTTATTTAAATTGCCCCCATTTTTCAAGTTAATTGGTTGTTCCCTTAGCCAGTTTGGCTATACGAAACCAAAAATACAAGTCCAAATATTTCCATTTGTGTCGCGTCTTAAACCCACAGGAGTATTGTTTTTACAAATCGTAAATATATTTTTATTTCTTGACATCCGAATGATAAAAATTTCAGTCGAGTCATGTCTATGTCTTTCATTTCTGCATCTTCTTTAGAGACCCGAATATCTCAATTCAGAATCGTTTTGCACAATTTTCTGAATCGAGCTAATGCTTACGCATTCCTTAAACACAAGTGTTCGGTATAGTATGTACATAATGTTGACAAACGATGAAAAAACTTTGGAAATTGTCCAAGTCATCCCGTTGTTCAGAAACGGGAAAGTTCTTTACGGGAGTTTACTGGTCAATTTGAAAAAAATAGGATTTCAAATAACTGCTACTTTTTTGTTAGAAAATTAAAAAAAAACAGTTATTTAAGCAAAAATAATTATAGGTTGCTGATGTTGTATTTGAGATATATGTGATTAAAACTTTGGCGGGAATCTGAACTCCTCGAATTTCTTTTTGGAAAAGTAGGTGTAAAATTCCTCGGGATTATCACAGGTACTCGCTTTGTTTACATGGAGGAAATCCCCTTCAAATATCAATAAGAAACAGCCTACCCTGGTTGAATTCGTCTTTCCTCTCCAGAATGGTTATCCAAACTGAAAATATACATATATTATCAATGATTGTTTAATAATCCTGTATTCTAACAAATAACACTCGCGATGTTAAAATTATATTGACGAAATCTTGAAAATTTCCAAGTTAAAATTACGGAAGTGATACACTAGAGCCACCTATAAAAATTAAGTGTGTTACGGACCATTACAGCGATAGTCTTTTAATGTATGAAATGTGATATCTATAACAAACTGAAGTAATATTCATTTATTTCAAACTTTTAATCTTTTTGTTCCATGGGTGAAGACTATTTATTTTTGAATTTACAACCTATTTTGACAAATTTGAAAAGCAGACTTTTTTTCTGTAAATGCTTTGACAAAATATTTATTTTCCTTCNCCCCCCCCCCCCCCCCATTTTTCAAGTTAAATGGTTGTTTCCTTAGCCGGTTTGGCTACCAAACCAAAAATACCAGTTCAAATATTTGCATTTGTTTCTGTATCTCAAACCCACAGGAGTATTGTTTTTACAAACCGTAAATAAATTTTTATCCTGCAATTGTAGCTTTTACTATACAGATTAAACCCTACGTTTATCGCCTTGCTGTGTCCTGCCCAGCTGTATTTTGTACAATTTTAAGCCACGTCCACATCCGGTATTTACTGTCATACAGCGATCCCAAAAACATTCATTATTCTGTTATATTTTCCATTAAATGAAGTTGTAAATGTATTGCAAGATAAAAATAATTTATAATAAGTGTCTTTAGATATCAAATGTATTTGTACTCGGCATGAAACAGATTGAAATGCTCGCACGTCAATCTGTTTCTAAGCCTTGTACAAATACAGTGTATATTTAAAGGCACTAACATTTCTTGACAATTTCAGTCGTGTCATGTCTATTTCTTTCTAGAAGGTATTTCTGCATCTTCTTAGAAACCTGAATATCTCAATTCAGAATCGTTTTACACAATTTTCTGAATCAACCTAAATGCATAGGCATTCCTAAAACGCAAGTGTTTGGTATAGTATGTACATAATGTTGACAAACGATGAAATAACTTTGGATATTGTCCCTGTCATCCCGTAGTTCAGTAACGGAAAAGTTAAGAACTTTTGTTACTGGTCAATTTGAAAATAAATAGGATTTCAAATTTCTGCTACTTTTTGTTAGAAAACTAAAAAAGCAGCAATTAAAGCGAAAAAGTGATAGGTTGCTGACGCTGTTTTTTAGATATAGTTGATTAAAAATTTGGCGGGAAAGTGAAGTCCTCTGAATTTTTATGGGTTTAACATAAGCAATGTTAACGAAATAAATGTAACAAAATAAATAGGATTTAATGAAGTTTTGTCTGAATGCTGCTGAATATGTATAAAAAGAAATTATGAAAAATGGGGGTTTGTGGGCAAAACAAATTATAATGCTGTTGAATGGATAAAACCAAATAAGTCCGAAAATCTGACAGAAATACCAAAACAAGACCAACTAACATCCGTAAATTCAGTTTGGTTACAATCATTTACAATGTGCAATAATATAGGGTTTCTGTACCTGGAGCTCACAAACGCAAATGTTCTAAACTTTGACCTATATTTATATACTACCCACCAAAATAAACGATACCAAGATTACAAATATCTATAAACAGTTGAGGAAAATAATAGTGTTACAATAAAAAGATGAGGTATATGAAATTTATACTGCAGAAAAAAAATTCTGGCAGATGTCGTCAAACGTCGTAAGGGTTTCATGAATAAGCTCGTTTCAAATCTTTAATTCTGAATATGCGACAATTTCATTAACATGTTGGTTATGAGATTGATTTGTGTACTTAAAATCTAAGACCAGGAGGTTGAGGATAGTCTGATTAGCTGTATTGTCTTCTCAAGATCTAAGAACAAGAAAACAAATTAAAAAATTCCTGGCACAAATTCGTTCTTAGCGATTGTGTATGTATTGATACAGGTTTACAATGAGAAATTTTAAGAATTTATCCGCTATCCAAATTTTTGGGGTAATAAATTTGATTTTTTTAGAAAAAAATTCAAAAAATGAGTTCAAAGCATTTTCCTTTTACTTTCGATACACGTTTTGTTTGTCACACTTTCAAGATCAAAATTTTCATTGTTTACATTTATCCAAAAATTTTTCCCAAAAAATCCACTTTTTGAAAAACAGAAATCAAAATTTTATGGCGTTTTGTGACGTCATCATTCCATATTTTTCGAGAATACTTCATGAATAAAATTGCTTATGGGTAAGTCTTATTGCATTAGACTTAATTGAATTTTACTCTACAGGTTAAAAAAGTATTGGTGAAAGAAAAAGATATCGTTTCTTCTTGTGGCTAGTATATATCACAATCTGCCTTCTTTATCACACATGTCTGGATTTGTTTCTAAACCCTAAGACCACAATAGGCCCAAAACCGTTTTCGGAAGGTCTGAGAAGAATCTTTTAGTGAACCCTCTTTGAACCAAGACAAAAAACTTAATATCTAGAAGCTGAAAAACAAGTTCATATGATACTTGTATTATACAATTATGGTATTTTGTAGAGGTATAATTAAACCGATATGGAGCGTCAGTCAATATAATTAATATTTAGAGGTCTATTTAAACCGATATAGACCGATACAAAAGACCGTAATTGTTTTTTTTTTTTTTTTTTTTTTTATTTAATTAAAAAGAAAATATATCTTTCAATAATCTGTTTAAATAAAATTCACCAATCTTCAAGAAAGTTGAAAATTTTTGATCAAAAACAAAATTCAAGAAAACCGACCTTAAATTTGTGTAAATTTGACAAAAGTTGGCTAACCGAAGACTTATTTGCCTTTTTTAGCATTTCGGTAATATTTGATTTCCATATGTTCCATAAGATATAAGTTGTCAAAATGCGCATATGCAGAAAATAAATTCACAGTAACTTCGGTATTTAGTTATTCCAATGACACCTTCTGACATCGACGTTGTACATAATGTACCGATTCAGAAATTCGGTAATTGCGAAATATGTCTTGACCAATCAGCGACGTCGTGAACAATCGCAATCCGAGAATGCCGTACAATTTCTGAAATGGTCCATTGTGCACTGTGCTTTGTGACTGACAGTGTATGTGTTAATTGTAGGTGGTAAAGGGTTATTTTTGTGCCTCGTTACTTTCATTTTCAGGGTTTCCGTGATTGATTAATGCCCTTATTTCACTGTGTATCGTGCATGCAAGCCAATTCTTACTTTTCGTTCATCGAATTCTATGTTTTCTTTTTTTAGACCTTCATCCTTGACGTAACACTATCTACATAATATATATAATCCAAAATACTCATAAAAGACAGATATGACACACGTGCATACCGTCCGTGAAAATGCATATTTTCATCATTTATTGTACAAAAAGGTCAAAATAATGACGGACCTGCCTCGGCCTACTGATCCAATATCCTTGATATGAATAAGCCGCCCGGTCAAGAGAAGAAATTGTAAGTTTGACTTTTGAAACTTTGACAAAAAACAAAACAAACACTTACTTTCTTAAAGATTGGGCTGACCGATTTTTTACTGCTGCTCACCGCTTGTTGTATGTTTATGATCTTCGTCATTCTCAAAAGTTCTATGGTAAATCACCCATCTGTAGCGCGTAAAGATTTAACATGATGTCTGTGTCGGTTTTTTCCTTCCTGTTGAGTTCCAGACTGTATAATTTCGGACCGATGACGGAAACCGCGATTCCGTAATTAATTAATTAAGTTAATTAGCTAAGTGCAGGCACAATTGCATATATACCAATGAAATTTTGAAATGGCATAACAATCCCAACTTTTAGATATATGAAGCTTAGTCGTAGTATTTCTTGTTTCTGTAGCAACCTGGCTAACAAAGAGCGTCTGATTATTTTAGTAGTATAGATACTTTGTCGTCATTTGAATGAGTAATGTTGTGTTTCAGTATTGTTTCGTAATTACAACATTATTATGCCAATTAATTGAATTCTTGATATTATTCATGTTTTTCGACGTCGTACTTTAAATCAATAATTTTTAGAATAAGAATTTACGTTTATACGTATGTTTTCGATTTCATCATAGCATTCCAACTTATTTGTTTCACTTGTCAAATGGCGACAGCAGTCTGTGATCGCCGGTTCTCTGATGAAGATATTTTGTCGACATGCACATCTGGTTTGCTAGTTAAATTAATTTCTCACGATACATATCGCCCTACCCACTTATCATTGACGTTGCTGGATCCGCAGTTTTCGCTCACAGTTTAGGAAGTAAAGTTCAATTTTCATTAACTTACGGTTATTATTGAATTTCAATAACTAACTTCAATCATGCCTCCTGTACGAACAAGAAAAACGTATTAAAGAACAGAAACATCGGCAACTTCTAGTGCTCCGCCACCAATTCAATGACGGAATTAATGAACTCTCTACAAACTTTACAAAGAACCGTAGAGAAACAAGGAGAGGTAATTAAAACGTTGAAGAGTGAGAAGAATAGCAGTAATGCAGCAGCCGTTACATTGGATTTAACCTCGACAACAAATACTACATCAGAGGCAACCCCGGATAATGGCTGTGTATTATTAGATAGTTCATCCAGCAGAAATATCAGCCTACCGTCGTCACGGATATCTGCAAGTATGTTCCCTCATGTGCATGTTGTGGCATCTAATATTCGCAAGCAGATAATAGAAGGCAAGTACATTAACTTAGCGACTTTAATAACTAATCAAGAAGGTTTACATGATTATAAATCTATAGATGAATCCGATGGTTCCGTTTTTTGTTATTAAGCAAAGAGATTCACGTTTGCAAAGAAATCTTAACATTCAGGAATTTTTGGATGCATTCAATGTATACAAAAATGTTGTTTGTGAAACACAAGATCGTCGTGTCGAATTCGACATGTATATCCAGGATATAATTGATATTTCGGCTAAATTCAAAGGTTCTGTGTTTTATGAATATCATAAGGAATTCGCTAAAAAGGTAGCCGCTATTAAGCAAGCTCATGGTGTAACCGTCGATTGGTCTATACGTGATGAAAAATTGTATGCTTCTATCACCAGAGGTCAAAAGATTAAAGTGTGCGATACATGTGGAAGCTCTATTAATCTCACAAATCAGTGTCCTGTTTTCAATCAAGTGAAACCCATTCCGTGGTTGTGCGGGATTAATAAATACACAACCCATCTTTCGGATGGGATGTAAACTCAGGTCCACGTGTTGGAAGAAATGCCACGCTTCCTGCACGTTAAAGAACCCTTGTAGCAAGCTCCTTTTGGGGTGGTCCGTAGGTGATCGGCTACAAGGCTAAATTCCCCGCCCTTGACGATTTCACCCTACTTTTCCAGTGGCAGTCAGAATTTTCTGTCCCATGGCCTTTTCCATACCCCAAAGTGATTATTTATTAATAAACTTGTTCTCGTCTTAATATAGCTGAAATATTGCTGAGTAGACGTTAAACAATATTCAATCAATCAATCAATCAATCAAGTGAATTCGCCTTTGAATCGATTTAGATTTATGCCAAGTCAATCGCCTCAGATTCGAAATGTATCTCCTGTTGGGCGTGATACGTCAAATTACGACATCAAAGGGCGCCCAGTTCTGTTTAACCGTGGTAAAGAGGTCTGTTACAATTATTTAGCTGGTAAGTGTGCTCGCCCAAATTGTCAATATGCACACATTAACGGAAAATCGTCGAACGAGAAAATAAACACCAGTGCAATTGCTAACAGATCAAACAATGACATTAATTTAGGCAAAAAACGCCTATTGACATTGTTCGTTTGTCATATGAATTAAAAAACTATCCAGACATCGATTTTGTAAATGACCTGATTAATGGTTTGAAATACGGTTTCCTTACAGGAATAACCGACCTACCATTTTGAATGTAAAAATTTACAATCAGCAACTAAATATGCAAGTGATGTGACTCAATTAATTGAAAAAGAATTAGAGAAAGGATATATAATCGGCCCATTTGATGAACCTCCGTTTCAGACATACAGAATTAATCCGATAGGAATCAGATTTGAAGGTAAAAATTCAAAAAAGAAACGAATGATTTTAGATCTCTCTGCTCCACATAATAATCCTGATCATGAAAGTGTTAATAACTTAATCGATAAAGATCAATATTCATTATAATATGTCAGACTCGATGATGCAATTAAAATTATCAAGCGACTGGGCAAGGATACTTTATTATGCAAGTGTGACTTAAACTTGTACCGATTCACCCATCTTTGTGGCAATACTATGGTATGAAATGGGATCAAACGTTTTATTTTTCTGTCCGTCTAGCGTTTGGCTGTCGTTCTAGTCCTGAAATATTCGACCAATTATCAATTGCAATATGTTGGATACTTGAAAATAATTACGGACTGAAGTATATTCTTCATTTATTGGATGATTTTCTTCTAATTAATCGCAAACGTTCCGATGCAAATCAAAATATGGAAACAATGTTTAGCGCCTTTGTTAGTTTAAAAGTACCGTTAAGCGAGTGGAAAACAGAGGGGCCGTCGCCATCTTTAGAGTATTTGGGAATTATCCTTTGTTGTAAGAATATGTTAGCTAATTTACCAGATGACAAATTGACACGAATTAAACATATGTTATTTACATTTCTGAAGAGAAAAACATGTACGAAGAGAGAAATGTTAAGTTTATTAAGCCTCCTTAATTACGCGTGCAAAGTTATTATACCAGGTAGATCGTTTATCTCTTATCTATTAACACTTGCGCATTCTGTTAAAGAACTTTATCATCATGTAACTATTAATGCGGGATGTAGAAATGACCTGTCAATGTGGTTTAAATTCCTCGATCAGTGGAACGGTATTTCATTTTTTATAGATGGCAAAGTAATATCGGCATCAGATTTTCACTTGTTTACAGACGCGTCGTCAACAATCGGGTACTCAGGATTTTTTAAGTCGAGATGGTTTCACAATAAATGGACAAATGAATCGATGCTAAACGCTACATCTGACAAATCTGTTTCCATGGCTTACATGGAGTTATACCCAATTGTTATTTCAGCCATTTTGTGGGGACGGGAATGGTCAGGCAAGCGTATTTTGTTCCATTGTGATAACATGTCTACCGTGCTGATCATCAATAACGGACGGTCTAAAAGCAAAAGTGTTATGTGCTTAATGAGGCGTTTGACTTGGTGTACATTTAAATACAGTTTTGTTGTTCACAGTGTCCATGTTCCAGGAAAAAATAATTCAATTGCTGACGCTCTTTCTCGTTTCCAGATAGCCAAATTCAGACACCTAGCACCAGACGCCCGTCAAGTGCCATGTCCTTGCCCGCCACATTCAGAAATAATTTGGAATTAGGGTAAAACAGTGGATCACTTATTATATAGAAGTGTCAACGAAAGTACAAGAAATATTTATTCTACTGGATACAAGTGTTTTATCAATTTTTGTGCAAGTTATATGTGTGGTCGGGATATAGCTTATATTATGAAAAATATATCTGAAGATTTGCTTATATATTTTGTTGCTCATTGTCAGTATGTTTTAAAATTGAAATATTCTACTATTAAGTTGTATCTTGCGGGTATTAGGTTTAACGCAATTAATTTATTCAATGTTAATCCGTTATGTGATAAATATGGGAATACGTTAAGTCGTTTGGAAAATATCCTAAATGGAGTTCGGAAAAGTGAAGCTACACCGATCAAGGAGAAATTACCAATAACTTATGATATTTTGCTGAATATAAATAAACGACTTGAACTTGGATTTTTTAATACCGAATTAGATCTAACAATGTAAACAGGATGCATTCTCGCTTTTTATTGCTTTTTAAGATGCAGTGAGTTTACTTATCGTCATAACTTTAACCCGTTGACTAACTTGTGCATATCGGATGTTACGTTCCAGTCAGACACAGAGGTAACTTGAAAGCCACCAAGACCGATGTTTTTCGGCAAGGCGTGACAATAACACTGTTCAAAATGGATAAGAAGTTGTGTCCTTATAAGCAATTACTTAAGTTTTTAAACCACCAGAATAGACGATTCGTAAGACATGATAGCTCACTTTTCAAGGACAATGATGGCTCACCTTTAAGTCGGGACTCTTTCATAAAAAATGTCAGCGCTGGGTTATAATGAACAATCGTATAGTGGACACTCCTTTCGATCTGGTGCTGCAACAAGCGCGAGTTCTTATGGATTAGAAGACAGTATGATCCAAACTCTTGGTCGATGGAAATCCGACTGTTTTAGACGTTACATTAGAATTCGAGAAGTGACATTAAGCATGCTTTAGAACAAATAGGGTGTTGATTTCATTCTAACAGAGCTGTTAATTCCAATTATGCTTTGATAGTGGACAATCAATGTAACAAAATTCCGTATTTATAATGCAGTTACAGGTCATAAAGCAGAAACAGTCATATCAAGTTACGTCACACACATATTGGTTCACTATTTTAAACAATTTTGGGGGTACTCAATATGCAACTTGGGTTTGCAACACGTTGTTACATATTTCGTTTTGGGCATTTATATGATTTTGACCAAACATATTCCCCCAAATAATTCCCGGGATATTAGGGTGTCACGCTCCTTCATCTGGGCTAGTTATCAACTGATTGCTCCAGCAGCTCAGTCCACGTGACGCTATCTACATTTACAACAATGGTACCACATGGAAGTCAGTCGATGCTATACCACTCGGGAACTGCCGGCTTAAGTACTCTGGGGCAAGTATGTCTAGTAGTCACTACGCACAGCCATATGTTCTACTACCCTACGATGACGTTTTTCTGTCAACTGCAAATTTGCGGCTAACTCAGGTTCAAGTGCTTTAGCGGCAACATTGTGCTATTTTATCTAAGAGCACAATACACTAGTGGTCAACACACATTTGTGCTTGTGAAAATGCGGGTAACATATAATTGTTTATTCATCAACTTAGCTTGTTTGAATGAGGTAAATAATGTGTTACTTGAGAAAAAATAGCACTCTGCATTTCACACAATGGGTCACGCTCATTGCTTGGATTAATATAGCATAATGATTATGAAGTCATGCGTATATAATAGTTTCATTGAAGGCGTCGATGTTGTAACCAACATGTTGCCCTGTCAAGCCCAAAGTTGTATTAATTGTATATAATTGTATAAATTTGTATAATAAATAGTTAGTTTTAAACGTATTCAAATCTATGCAGTCTGGCACACATTGATGTTGATGAGACAATCTTTTATTGCCTATGTATCTATACATTAAGCGTGTCTGCTGTTACATTTATCATGTTAATAAGGCTTGTCAGATTATAACACTTGATGAGGTCAATGGTTCATTTGAGGTTTTCGGTCGAAGTCTTCAACTGTGAGAAACATGAAGGATAAATAATGTTTTAATTTGTAATTAATGTTGTAATTTGTGATCATTAGTCTCAATTTCAAAAAATAATATTGCAAGCTCTTTCATTCCACGTATTGCATATTTTCCTGCAGCGTTAATATAAACTGACTTTCGTATGTTTGAAAATACTAGCTCTTATTTGATTTAATTAGCGTTTCGTCGTGTTTCTTAATTTGTGAATATGCTATAAACGACTATATACGCAATATATTTCTCTTATTTGTAGTATTCGTGGAATATTTTCATAACTTTTTATTATTAAATAGAAAGTGGTGAAACTTGGTTCATTATACTTTAGGTATAAAACACGACCTGTGAATCATAATAACAAAGTTGAGATTTTTGGCATTCTGATAACAGCATGTTCAATATTTACAAAGTATCAAACTCTTTACACTCGGCCTTTTTGCCGAAATCCCGCAGCTCCATGTTAAATCGACCAAAGTATTTAATGCCTTCACCTTGTATTCTCTTTCCAAATTTTAATTTTGAAAAATCTATCTTAATAACTGTTGCAGGGTAAATATATGAAACTGGCCACTGCTATAAATTCGAGCCGTTCAATTTTTTTCAAACACTTTATTATTTTATTCTGAAATGCGGCGATGTTGTTCGGCCGTTGTGCTAATGTGACTTTGTAGTGCGGGCTATAATGTGCAGGGTTTTATATTATGTGATGGCGGGTAAGTCCGTGCAATTAATGGCGCGGGAAATATCTATAGTCATATGTCTATATGGTATACTACAGCAAGTTTAGTTATAATATATAGTCCGTTTCATGTCATGGATTTACGTCATCAATGTCCGTTTTGATGTAAGATGAATATGAAAAATATCAATGATATATATTAAAAGAATGGATGAAATGTACATCAATGATATGAAAAATGAATGAATGTAATGAAATGATATAATCTTTATAACCCCCAAATTATATAATCATATTGATGTTAAATACACGTATACATATCTCGCTGTGACATAACAAAACTCGATTTTTCCTTGATTATGTTTGATAGGTAACGGTGCTATATATCTGATAACTTTGGCATGTGAACATTTATGGGTAAATTTGCTATTTTCTTTTCAAACTGGAAATAATTGCATTCGTGGCTGCCGAAACTTCTCCACCAGAAGATCGATTGTCTTACTTCTATAGATTTTAACACTATCTTATCTATTTGTGTCCATATATTGACACCAGTATACAAAATGGATCTATTGTTGACGTTCTTAGGTAAGTTATCAACTTTGAAATTGTGAATGTAAACAAAACAAAACTTGAATGCCAATTACAACGTGTTTATGTGCGGTTATTTGCAAATATAATGAATGTTGTGTATATTGGGGTCATAACAAAATTACTGAACAGTTTGTCAAGAGCCGAAGTCCACGAGACAAAAAGAGAAATCAGGTGGAAACCACCGGAAAAAAATGTCGACCGCAAAGGTCCTGACTTGATACAGGCATTTCAAAAGGAATGGTGGGTTAAACCAGTTTTATAGCGCCCCAAACCTTCATTTCCATTGTTGCAGTGTCCGGAATCAACTCAACAGCAACTGCATTTGAAAGGTCGGAAGTCAGTGAAATGATTATTGTACTGAGCCGGACTCAGCGAGCATAACCTAGTTCGAGGGCCAAATTCAAAATAAAAACCAAGTGTTGATCTATACTTTAATTAGCCGGTGAACAAATTGGTAAAAACCTGAAAAATACAATAATTAACAATCATAAGTTATGAGTCCAAAATAATGAGAATTTAAAGTCCACTTATGCTACCGTAATTATAAGTAAAATGTCAACATATTCAAATACACAATAATTTGCATAAATAAACACAAATATGACGTGTGTCTGTGTAATATCAAACGTCGAGTTCCGGTATAGTCACGGAAGAATACAGTTGAATTGCTGTAACACACGGAATAAGTATTCCATAATTATATCTGGATGTATTAAAATGTCGCTAATTGCCTGCCATACATTCTATATTTATACGAATTATGCAACTGAATAACGATTGTTTATCTTCCTCTTTTAGACGGAAATGATACATAAAACTTTGAAATACTGTGACGAAAGTTGTAAATATAATTAAAATCAACTGTTGTGCGTTTCTGTGTGAGATGAATATTCCGTTAAAGTCGATATTTATATTAGATTGTGTAACCAACGTGTACAGCTGATATTTACAATAAACTATTGTGTAGTAACGTTAAACGGATTAATCTTCATCCAAATATAACGAAAATATAATTATAAAACTTACACTGTTATTGAACTAGGTCTAAATTCCAAATACTATCTGGACTAAACGTTTCATGTCGTATGATCTGATTATTCGAGAGAAAGGTGGAAACGAAAAACCAAAGAGGTGTCATTCTGTCCCGGGCATTCGGTGTATTCGGAATACTTCCCATAATAAATATAAATATAAATTTAGTTGTAAGAATACACTAATTGTGACAATACACTCCCCGTCTGATATCTACTTGATATCACTATTCCTTTAATAAACAACAGAAATTGATGATACATTCATAATATTCACTGAATATAATTATTCACACTTTATATACAATCTTCCACCAGAAGAATTATCTCGGTGATCGTTAACTGATCTTGAATTCACAAATGAACCATAATACGGTAAAATAGAATATAGCGCTATCCAGGTAGAGATGTGCTGGAGTCTTCCACTTCCTGCAAAGGAATTATTTGCAGATGTGAATATTCTTGTAACGTGAATATCCGGAGAAATATCTGGAGGAGTTTCTCCTTTTTCATCCAAAAGCGGATTGAGATTGACAGTTGAACTTCTGTCGCCAATAGGTAATTTGTGACTTGTACAGTCTATATCTTCTTCATAAACTCCACGTTGTAGTGATGATTTATTGAAGTCTTCTGCTTCTTGAAGTGAAGTATTGTCAGGTTCAAGCTTTGAACTCTCGTTCAGACGTAGACGGGATGAACGTTTCAGGAATGTAATTCTATGTATAAGGGCACTCCAGTCTGAGAAGTGCTGGAATCTCTCGGTCCCTATGTTAGGATTATCTGTTGTTGCGAGTGTTTTGGCAACAGAAATCTCTGGAGAATCATGAGGACGAATCTCACTATCATGTAAATTTTCTAGTTCTTGCTGTTCCCATTCTGGTGAAATGTCATCCGGGACTGGTTCGTCCCTATCAACTGTTGTTGAAGTCAGCTTTCGTAGAATCAGCTTCACTTTGATAATCACTGGGGCTAAGAATCCAAGTGGATCATATATGCTGTTTATCGTAGATAATACACCTCGTCTTGTTATAGGTTTCGTGTCCAGCGATAGCTTCAATAGGAACATGTCTGTGTTGATATCCCATATTAATCCAAGGCTACGCTGGATTGGTTTATCGTTAGCTTCAAGATCTAAATCTTTCAAGTTTGTAGCTAAATCACTCGTTGGAAATGCAGACATAACTTCAGCACTGTTGGACGTAAACTTGTGCAAACGAAGATTTCCGTACTTTTTCAATGCTGCTTGTGTGTCTTTGACGACTTTGACGGCCTCTTCTGCTGTTGGAAACGAAGTTAATCCATCGTCAACATAAAAGTCACAAAATTTGTAACATCTTGGCCGTACTCTGGCTCTGCGGCCTGTACTGTCTTACGTAGCCCCAACTTTGCTACTGCTATCGATGGACTTTTACCGAAGACATGCGCTCTCATACGGTACTCTATCAGTCCTTTGTCAATATCATTGTCTTTATACCACAGGAATCAGGTAGTTTCTGTGATCTTCTCTCACTACAAAGCAGTGAAACATGTGCTGAACATCAGCAGTAACAGCAACCATCTCTCTCCTGAAACGTATCAGGACTCCCAGTAAGCTGTTTGATAGGTCTGGACCAGACATCAAAACACTGTTGAGGGATACTCCGTCGAACTTTGCGGATGAATCGAACACACCCCTGATCTGTTCAGGTTTCTTGGGATGGTATACTCCAAACAACGGTAAATACCAACATTCTTCTTGTTCTTGCAATGACGGAGCAACTTCCGCATGGTTGTTGTCTAATATCTTTGACATAAATTCTATAAAATGTTATCTTTTGAGAGCGTTCCTCCTCAGACTGTTTTCGAGGAATTCTGTTCTTTTAACAGCTTGTTGCCTGTTGTTTGGAAGTCATTGTCTTGGTGTCCGAAATGGTAATGGAGATACCCAGCTGCCTGTGGAGTCTCTTACAAACTGGTTGTTCATTTGTTTCATAAATGTTTTATCTTCATACGACATTCCTGGTTTGTCGTCATCTTTTGTCTTAGCAAAGATATCATATTCTGGAATGTCTACTGTTATGGTTGCAGTATTGAAGCAAGCGGGATCTGATTCCCGTACACAAATTTTACTTTCACATGGTCTTAGTGTTGTAGGTTGGCCAGATGGTAGGACAAATGTTTTCTTCACAGATAAGTCTGGAGTTGCATGTTGATAGTCCAGACAGATTTCTCCGATGACTACCCAGCCCAGTCTTAATTTCTGGGCAAAGGGGGATCCTGGTGGTCCATATCTATAGTCTAGGACATGATGGACTTCGGGAAGGTCTCTTCCTATAAGTAGCATTATCTTCCTGCTATCCTTAATTTGCGGGATTCTTCCAGCTATATCTTTCATATGTGGAAAGTGTACGGCAAAATCTGGCGACGGGATTTCGTCTCTGCTGCTTGGAATGTAATCACATTCTACTAAAGCTGGCAGTTCTAATTCTTCATGTCCGTGTAAAGATTGGACTATAAATCCTTTGGCTCTTCTACCACTGGTGGCAATACGACCTAAATAAGTGGTCAGGGTATAATTTTCTGGTTTGTCTTCAATGTTGAAGAGTTCGAAAAATTCTGGTGATGCCAGGGACCTGTTACTTTGGTCATCAAGAACTGCATACATTTCAATGGTTATGCTTGGGTTGTCCCTATGATGTACTCTGACAGGGATGATCTTGGCACATGATTTGCATGTGTTATTTCCACAGATTTCTGTGCAAGACGAGTTAACTGCTTTGTCAGTACTGTTGGCATTACTTGCCTCCCCGTCGTTCTGTTGTACAGCCTCCCCGCCGTGATGTTGTGCGGGGCCAACTGAAGATGCCTTGCTGGCTGTGTGTAAGGCAGTGGTGTGTTGCTTGCTTCCGCAGTCTCTGCAGGAAATCTTTGCGTTGCAGTCTCTGCTTCTGTGGGTTGTAGAGGCGCAACACCTAAAACAGATTGTTTTGTTTGAGGATCTCTCTCCGCTCCTCAATTGATTTGGACTTGAATCCTCTACATTCGTCTAATGGATGTCTTGTGTTGTGTATGACGCACCTGTATGGTGCTCCATTCTCTGTACACTGGGACAGGGTGCCCCCAATGTCTTGACTGGACTTGTTAGGATATCTGTCGACATCAGTCTTGTGAGATGCTACCCGGGTTTGGCCACGGGTGATTTTCTTCCAGAATACTGTAGAGTTGTTTGCTGTTCTTGTTCATAACAGAATCCGGGATCATTTTTAATTATACTCATTTCCCGAATGAATCTGGAGAATTCTTTGAATGGCGGAAATAGTACATCCCTGGACGACTTATACCTTGCCACTCTTGTTGTCCACTTTTCTTGGAGTCCATAAGGGAGCTTACTGACAATTGGCCTTATCCCAGATGAAGAATCAAAATATCCCAGAAATGACTGGAATTTAGGATTCTGTTTGATGTGTTCTATCTCCGACAATAAATCGGACAACTCATACAGACGTGCACTGTCCTTGTTTGTCAGTTTGGGGAATTTCGCCAATCTGTCCATTATTGACGCTTCCACCATTTCAGGGGATCCATACCTGGTATCTAAACGATCCCACAGCAATCTGAGACATTCAGTGGGGTTCTCACATGACCTCCTTATACTTTCAGCCTGTTTGAAGACTCTACTCCTAGCCATTTCACTAGGAGGTTTAACTGTTGTGAGTCAGACACTTTGGCTTCATCAACAACTGACTTGAAGCTATTTTTCCACACAAAGTAGGATTCAGCACGGTCGTTGAAATTAGTAAGACCAGATAACAGTATTTCCTTATGGAGAAGGAATCTAGTAATATCCGAAGTCTGGTTGACAGTCCTGTCATCGTTCAGGTTTACTACATGTGAACTTGGTATTGGTGTTTCACATGATAAGTGCTGACGTGATGGTTCAAATGCTGGTGCATCTCTGTTAAGTTGAAATATAACAGACTGAGATTTACGAGGTGGTCCAGCGTAAGCTGGAGTAGATGTTACTTCTGGTGCTTCATATACTACTGTTGGAGTTGATGTAACTTCCTGTGGTCTGGAGGACCCATATCATATTGTTGGAGTTGACGTAATTTCCGGTGGTCTTGAGGCCCCATATACTACTGACGGGATATTTTGTACCTCATCATTTTGAATATTGAAGGAGTGTTCTTCAACATATTGCTGAACCCGTTGTAGCGGGTCTGCTTCATCTATAGGCAACTGACTTCGCTGGTCTTCACTATCAACTCCTGTTTGACTACTATCTTCCAGGATCTTGGCTTCAGTTTCTGCCATGACAGCTTCTTTTCTTGCCTGTAGCAACGTTTGGTCGGCCTTTAACTCGGCTCTCTTCCGAGCTGTTGATGCTTCCATCTCTTTTAACAGGGCTTCCTGTTTTGACAACGTTGCTTGTTTTTCTACGAAAGCAAGGATTGCTTTCAGAGCTTCAGCTTTTGCTTTCTTACGTCTAACCAGACTGGAAGCGTCTGTACGTATAGACGTCCCACCTTGTGATTTGTATTTACTATTGTGGGACGATGAGTTGCTACTAGGTGCCTTTGGTGTTTTCTTAGGCGTAGAGCTTGACTTGTTTCCTGTACATTACACAGGGCGGCATCAATCCTTTGTTGCCGGAAGCCTGATAATGCTGCTCAGGCTTCCAATTCATGTTTGCTGTCTTCAGTCCTGCTGGATTTCAGGAAGTCCTTATAGGCCCTGAGTTGTTTTTGGTACCTGGTGTTTGCTTGTGCAATGTTTTGACCCAGGCTTAATTGGTCCATTAAGTTAGCAGGAGGATCAACTGCTTCTTGTAGCAGGGCGTCAAGCATGGACCATAAGTATTCTAAGTCTTGACAATATTTGTAACATGTCTGTGAATATTGTTCTTGCCCTTTCTCTGTAAGTGTCCGGACCCTGGTGTCCGGAACTGTTGGAATGGCTTCCTCGGGCATATCTATTGGATCAATATTCATGATGATACGTTGTTTCTAATCCAGTTGTAGCTTGTTGCCTGGAACAGGAACGGTGTTACCGTAGTTGAGTGACGGTGTTGTCTTCTGTCTGGGAACAGGAAGAAACGGTGTCCTGTAACTGTGTTGCCTGCAGCAGGAACGGTGCTACCATTGGTCCAAAATGAGGTCTGGAACTCAGGCTGGTTCTAGTGTTTTTACTGTACTGAGCCGGACTCAGCGAGCATAACCTAGTTCGAGGGCCAAATTCAAAATAAAAACCAAGTGTTGATCTATACTTTAATTAGCCGGTGAACAAATTGGTAAAAACCTGAAAAATACAATAATTAACAATCATAAGTTATGAGTCCAAAATAATGAGAATTTAAAGTCCACTTATGCTACCGTAATTATAAGTAAAATGTCAACATATTCAAATACACAATAATTTGCATAAACAAACACAAATATGACGTGTGTCTGTGTAATATCAAACGTCGAGTTCCGGTATAGTCACGGAAGAATACAGTTGAATTGCTGTAACACACGGAATAAGTATTCCATAATTATATCTGGATGTATTTAAATGTCGCTAATTGCCTGCCATACATTCTATATTTATACGAATAACGATTGTTTATCATACATACTGTGATGAAAGTTGTAAATATAATTAAAATCAACAGTTATGCGTTTCTGTGTGAGATGAATATTCCGTTAAAGTCGATATTTATAGCAGATTATGTAACCAACGTGTACAGCCGATATTTACAATAAACTGTTGTGTAGTAACGTTAAACGGATTAATCTTCATCCAAATATAACGAAACTTTCACTGTTATTGAAATAGGTCTGAATTCCAAATCCTATCTGGACTAAATGTTTCATGTCGTATGATCTGATTATTCGAGAGAAAGGTGGAAACGAAAAACCAAAGAGGTGTCATTCGGTCTCGGGCATTCGGTGTATTCGGAATACTTCCCATAATAAATATAAATATAAATTTAGTTGTAACAATACACTAATTGTGACAATACAATTATCCCAGTTCCAAGTAAAAATAATGTTGTGAAAGATCTTTAGGGTGACTGATTGGTCATTTTCTAACCCAAAGACGAACCAATAAAAATCCATGGTACATCTCTAAGTAGATACAAAAGGCCGATTCTGCCCCACTCATGCAAAATCCTGCATAAAAATCCCTACCAGAGGGCCAAATGCAAACGGACAGCATTCCTATTGAGCATAGGGTAAATACAAGAAATATGTCTTTCGTGTACAATGGATTCGCCGAAATCTCCCAAGATGGGGGCGATGACTTTATCAGCGAAGATGCCTTCCAGGAAAAGATGAAGGATCAGAATCAGGAATCCACCACATGGAAGGATTTGCCTACTGGAGTGATCTATAAGGTCTTAGAGGTGGTAGAAGTGGATGGAAAATTCGGCAAAAGCAGGATTCTCACTCTGAAAATCGAGAAGGAGAAATCACCAGAGTATGGGCCTGCCCCACGCTTAACAAAGAAATGGGTCCCTTGCATAGAGCTTACGTTCGGAGCAATGGATACAAGGTGAGCAAGAAATCCAATCGACATACCTCTCCTACGATCTGGTGAGGAAGTAAAAAAAAATACCAGAGGGCTAGGGGGGTAAGGACGCAAAATTTCCCAATCCAAAACGGATTGGGAAATTTTTTTTTCTCACTTAACACTTCGATCTGGAGGGTTCGGGAATGAGCGGGGAGCGAGGCGTAGCCGAGCGAGGCGCGAATGGAAGAACCCTCCCTACGGCGCATGCACATTCAAAATGCAAACGTACGGCATCCCTATTGAACATAGGGTAAATACAAGAATTATGTCTTTCGCACAGAGCATAAGTCAGTCTATACAGGACACCTTAAAGAGAGGTGTGCCTACGTCCGAGATTGATATAAATAAAGATATGACATCAGAAAGAAATTAGGTGGATCAGTTCAAGGATTTCTTTCTGGAGAACGAGGAAGATTTGGAGGAAAGCACCCCCACCCCCACTACCTCCAAAAGGCAGCATCAGTGCTGCAATGCCCCCAACCTGGTGCAGATGGATGAGCACACCCAGCAGTGTCAAAATTGTGGGATGGAGCATGTCCAGCGATTTGAGCATCGACCAAGGGAGCAGAAGACCACCTGCGGCTACCCACTCAAGAGGAAGAAGGGACAGTTCTGTAAGAGCAAGCCGGGGAGGGATGGTCTCTGCTGGAGACATAATAGACAACCACGCGAGACGGAAGAAGAGGAGACCATCCCCGTCGGGGGTAAGATGGTGGTTGAAGAGACCATGAAGACTCTCCGCCAAATAGCTAAGGATGAGGATTTGAAGGGGATCAGCAGGAAAAGTAAGGAGGCCTTGGTGAAGCTCATTGAGGAGAAAACCACCCGTAAATTTACCCGTAAGGAAGTCTTCAGCAAGAAGCAGCTGAAAGCACTCGTTAAGAATCGTGGCCTCACCAAGTACTCTCACCTCAAGAGGGATGATCTCTTTCAGCTGGTCGAAGAAGATATCAGAAATGCCCCAGTCGAGGATGAGATCAAGGTCACCGATAAGCGGGAAGCCTTGGGTGGGGTATTTGGCACGGTCGTCATCGAACCCTTGAAGCCGCACGACGTGACCACATATCTCAAAGTAAGTCGGAGCACGATCTCCACCACCATCTCAGATGCTCTCGCCCAAAAGAAGGGGTTGAAAGTGGAAATACTCCTCCACGTGGAGATGGTGAAGACCAACCCCGCGACCGGTGAAATACCTACGCCTATCCAACATTCCGATCGGCCTTGAGTGTAATCATGGAGTCATCCGACCTCGAATCGGAGATTGATTTCATGACGGAGAAGATCAAGGATAGTATGACCAAGTTCATGCGTGAAGGGAGCGGATGGACCTTCGGGAAAGTCGAGAAGCTAGAAATCCACCTCAACCAATTCAAAGGACAAGGAGAGCTTTGAAGAAAGCACGCACTGCCACATTTGTGGGGGCGAATTGGGATTGGATAAGGTTCGAGACCACGACCATCTTACTGGGAAATATCGAGGCGCAGCACACAACGAGTGTAATCTAGACTTCCGGCTCCCAAAGCACGTCCCCATCTTCTTCCACAATTTGAGTGGGTATAATTCCCACATCTTCGTCAAGGAGCTTGGATTCTCTGAGGGTAAGATCAAATGCATCCCCAATACCGATGAGAAATATATCAGATTCTCCAAGAAGGTGGGAGATCTTGAAATGAGATTCGTCGATTCGCTACGCTTCACGCTCAGCCCGCTGGATAAGCTAGCCAAGAATCTCACCCCCGACCAATTCAAGACGGTGAAGGCAAGATTTGGCGATCACCACGAGCTGATGATTCGAAAGGGGATATTTCCCTACGATTATATGGATGGACCGACCAAGCTGGAAGAGACTCAGCTCCCACCCAAAGAAGCCTTCTACAGCACACTCTCCGGGGAGAGCATCACCGACGAAGCCTACGCGCACGCTCAGAAGGTCTGGGAGACCTTTGAATGCAAGACCCTACGAGATTATCACAATCTCTACCTAGAAACTGACGTCTTGCTGCTCACCGACATCTTCGAGAATTTTAGGGATATCTGGCAGACTCACTATGGGCTTGATCCTGCCCACTACTTCACATCACCCGGATTGTTTTACGACGCTGCCCTCAAAACCATTGGGCAAAGATTGGAGCTTCTTTCCGATCCAGACATGCTGCTAATGTTCGGAAGGGGCACTAGAGGAGGGGTCGCCATGATCTCTCATCGCCACGCTCGGGCCAATAATCCCTACATGACCGACTACGACGCCTCTCAGCCCACCAAGCATCTCACGCCAATAATCTTTACGGATAGGCGATGTCACAGCCTCTCCCCACAGGAGATTTTGAATGGGTGGAGCCGGAGGAGATCGATGAGATCTTGGAATATCCCGACGACCACGAATATGGGGCCATGGTAGAATGCGATCTCGAATATCCTCAGGATCTTCACGACGCCCACAACGACTACCCTCTCGCGCCCGAGACCGTAGAGATCAACAAAGTACGCAAGCTGGTGCCTTATCTAGGCAAGCGTGAGAAATACGTCCTCTACTATCGAAATCTGAAGATGTATCTGGAGAGGGGAATAAAGCTCACCAAAGTCCATCGGATCATCAGGTTCAGACAATCCCCATGGCTCAAGAAATATATCGACCTAAATACTGCTCTCCGCGCCAAGGCCAAGACCGACTCCGAGAAGGATTTCTTCAAGCTCATGAATAATTCGGTCTTCGGCAAGACGATGGAGAATATCAGGAAGCGCGTAGACGTCAGGCTGGTCACCACCGAGAAGCAGGCGCTGAAGCTCGTGGCCAAACCTAATTTCGATCGTAGGGTGGTCTTCACCGAGAATCTAGCAGCCGTGCATATGAAGAAGACCAAGCTCACATTCGATAAGCCCGTCTACCTAGGACCCTGCATCTTGGATTTTTCAAAGCTCCTCATGTATGACTTCCACTATGGATTCATGAAGAAGACGTATGGTGATAAGGCCCTCCTGCTTTTCACCGATACCGACAGCTTAGCCTACGAGATTCAGACCGATGATTTTTACAAGGACATCACCCCACACGCGCAGGAAAAATTCGATACGTCCAACTATCCAACCGAGCATTCCTCTGGCATCCCCACTGGCGTGAATAAGAAGATCCTCGGAAAATTCAAGGACGAATGCGCTGGCAAGGCTATGACCGATTTCGTGGGGCTCCGAGCGAAGCTATACGCTTTCAAGGTGGATGATGGTGAGATCACCAAGAAGGCGAAGGGAGTCATCAAAAGCGTCATCAAGCGCAGCATCGCCTTCGAGGACTACAAGCGATGCCTCACCACCCAGCAAGAAATCCATCGTCCGATGAATATCATCCGAGCCATCTCCATCAGATCTACGCTGAGCAGATCAACAAGATTGCTCTCTCTGCCAAAGACGACAAGCGTCACAAACTCCCCGATGGCATCAGCACCCTTGCTCACGGACACTATCGAATCACCCATGGCTAAGCCCCTCTGCACTTAGCAGGCTCTGACGGGTGCGGATGTCCATCCAGACTGACCATACTTAGATAAATGAGCAGCATACGAGTGCATAGCATCCTCCTCTCCCACCAGCCCCTCTCGAATCTAGATTTGGAGGAAGCTGCCAAGGCCCTGCATATCCCCCACTTCAGAGGGGTATTCATGCGCAATGCCCTACAACCCACCCCACGCCTCATCGAATGTGGCATCCTGAATCACGACGATCGCGATGGCCCTGGCACGCACTGGACGTGCTGGCATAAGCGCAAAGGAGAAAAAGTCTACTTTGATCCGGATTGAGAAATATATGGCAAAGTGCCTACCCATGGCAGGTGGTAAGATGGAAGGGGATATCGATATGCAAGGGCATGCGATCCTCAATCTGCCAGAAGGGACCCGAGCAGACGAGCCGGTCACCAAGGGATGGTATGCTAAAAATTGGCAGGAGGCGGTCAGTATGATGCAAGGAAGGATCGAAGCCATGGATAAAAAGATCACGTCTCACCACGGGTAGCTTCAGCCTTTCTGGTCTCTTTCTTTCGAGGGACCGGAAAGACTACTGGTTATTGCCAGTCAGACTCTTTGACCCATGAATTGAAAGACTTAGGATATCCCAACCACTTTACAAAGATTTCCTTGACCCCATCCCTGGTTCTCCGCCGCAAGACTTTCTCGATGCGAAAGACGTCCTGATCGGTG
>MJUU01072332.1:46788-64852 GCA_002080025.1 Modiolus philippinarum
ATTTCACAAGGTCTCGTGCTTAAATCGTCCATGACAACTCTTTTATCGAACACGATTCTGTAATCTTTGTCCTGATGTACGGTCAGTAATCTCTTTTGGTCCCTCTTTATTTTGAAATTGTCAGTTACGGTCTTCACATCGTCTCTGTTCTTGTCGTTGAGAGTGATTCCTCGTACTTTGCATATGGTCGTATATCCGTCTTTGTCGGGTCTGGCTAATTTGTAGGCATAGTTTTTTGGTCAACCAGTACAGATCTGACAGATTTGTAGGCATAGTTTTTTGGTCCACCGGTAACGAGATCTGTAATTTTGTTGTCTGGTATTTCGTCTGTAAGATCCTCTAGATAATCGCCCTATTCTGGGATCCATTCTACAGGTTGCGATGTGTAAACAATGGAATCGGTGTCAGCGTATAGTGCATGAATGTCCAACTTTTCTAAGTAACTGTAAAATTTCAGTCTTGCTTGGGCGGTGGTATAAGCGGCTATGACAACATTGGTGCGTGCCGAGTCTTCGACGAATTTTTCTATATATTGATATCTCATTTCCACCATCTCATCGCTTACGAAATTAATACTCATGAAGAGAATTTGGTCGCTGGTTAGCATGTCGAAGTATTCTGCAGAATAACAAACATATTTTATTTGCGGTAGGTTGGTTCTCTGTCCGCATTTACCCCAGAAGCTATTCAACATAAGTTAAGCAAGTGCTCTTAATCCGTGATTTTTCTTGATGTTATCATAATCTAGAAGAATACCCTCCTTTTCGTGGTACTCTCTGATATACATCTATTTATCTTCTTCGGTGTTACACCACTCTGGCCATCCACTCGCTTCCTGTTTCATTTTCAAGAAGATGTTGACGTATTCGGTAAAGAGTCCACCGACTTTTGACGTTGGTTCGTATTGATCCATGTCGAACTGCCACACTTCGTATATTTGTTAAATGATATACTTAGTATCCTTTCTCTAAAGCTTTCTTTAGTTCGTCGATTACCCAAGTTCCGTCAATGCTCTTCCCTCGTCTAAGTGTTCTCACGATGTTTGTTGATGGGTTTCGGCACAGGTTTTGCATAAAATAGTAATTTGTTGTTGGTTTTGGCAGGAAGTACTAGGATATAGAGTCCTTTGGGTGGGAAGACTTTACATTTGATGAGTCCTTCGTACTCTTGTACATCAGTGAAATTTTCTGTGATGATCTCGGGGTTTCCAAAAGGGATTTTTCCGGTTTTATTGATGTAGGGATACAGTGAGGTGACGTCTGTGTACGATATGTCTTGGTCTTTTTCATACAGTTTGAATGCTTCGGTACGTCCACCGCAAAAGGTGTCTCGTGGTAGAAGTGAGTCGGGCCTATTATTTCTATGTTAAAAGCAGCTATCCAAAGTTCCCCCCGAACTTATCGATCGCCTTGATTGATCGATTATCAGTTTTTAGACCTAGTTCTGTTCGTAATAACTGTCATTCCGTTTACTTGTATACGGACATGGACCAGGATGTTTTAAACTGTCCCTTAAATATATTTGTTGTTGGGTTTAACGATAAAGCCTACCCCTTCCCAGTTATTCCTCAAATTTTGTCTAATGTCTTTAGCCCCGTCTTCCAGCGTCTTCAACATGGAACAACGCAAAGGTAGTGTAGCGCTGTGAGAGTGGTGGGACGCTGGGAGATAGTTAGCTAATCGTTAGCTAATTACCATACCCCACTTTGGCCATAACTTAGCCACCCTATCGTACCCATAAACTAGCCATAACCCATTTTAAATTTTTGTACTTATATATTCGTCTTTGTTTTGTGTTGTTATGGTAAGGTAATTTCGTGGTCTTTCATGCATTTCTATTGTTTGAGTTGTCTGTCCCTGTTTGGCTGTCTCATTTTCTGGTGCCCCCCCCCCCCCATGAAACTCCATGAAACTCTAACCATTTGTCTCTGTATATGTACTTTTCATTGTTGTTTTCCTTTTGTTTCTCTGAATGTATTTCCCCTTTGATACTAATGAAATAAAACACCAATTACAAATGTACATATTTCATTTTCTCCATCATATAAAGCAGTCATTGGTCGGTGAGCTATCCCCATGCTGCCTGTAAAATTTAAATCCATAAGTTCTTGTGCTAAGATCATCCATGACGTCTCTCTTGTCAAACACGATCCTGTAGTCTTTGTTTTGATGTACGGTCAGTAATCTCTTCTGGTGTCTCTTTAATTTGAAATCGTCAGTAACGGTTCTCATGGCGTCTTTGTTGTTGGTGATCAGATCTTTCATTGTATCGAAGGTGATCGTTAGAGATTTCCTGTAGTTGAGGGTGATTCCTCGTACTTTACACATGGTCGTATTTCCATTCTTGTCGGGTCTGGCTAGTTTGTAAGGATAGTTTTTCGGTCCACCTGTCAGGAATTATGTAATTTTAATGTCAGGTACTTCATCCGTAAGATCTCCCAGATAGTCTCCTAATTCGGGTCTCCACTCTTATGGTTGAGATGTATTTACAATGGAATCTGTGTCGGCGTATAAGGCGCGGGTGCTCAACTTCTCTAAGTAACTATACAACTTCAAACAAGCTTGGGCGGTGGAATATGCGGCTATGACAACGTAAGTACGTCCGTCGTCCTTGAAGACCTGTTCTTTATACTGGTATCCCATTTCCTCGACCTCATCGCTTACTTAATTAATACCCATCACGAGAATTTGGTCACTTGTTAACATGTCGAAGTATTCTGCAGGGTCCATACATATTTGATTAAGGGCAGGTTGCTTCTCTGTCCGTATTAACCCCAGAAGCTGTTTAACATTAACTTTGCTAATGCTCGTAGTCCCTGGTTCTTCCTAATATTGTTGTTATCAAGAAAAATACTCTCCTTTTCGTGGTACCTTCTGATATATGTCCATTTCTCGTCTACAGTTTGACACCTTTCAGGCCATCCACTGGCTTCCTGCTTCATTTTTAAGGAGGTAAAAAGTCCTCCAGTCCTGGTTGTTGGGTCGTACTGTTCCATTTAGAAATTCAATATTTTGTATATCTGCACAATTTTAGATCCATTTTCCAAAGTTTTTTTGACTTCGTCGGTCACCCAAGTTCAGATCAGTGCTCGTTGCTCATCGGTGTATTCACACGGTCTCTGCTGATTGAACTCGCCACGAGGTTTACACAACGTAAATAATAACTTGTTTTATTGATTTTAGAAGGAAGTACTGGAATGTATAGTCCTCTCGGTGGGATTACTTTACATGTGATGAGTCCTTCGTATTGTTGAATGTCCCTGAAGTTTTTTGTGATGTTTTTGGGGTGTCCAACATGTATTTTGCCAGTCTTATTGATGTAGGGATACAATGAGGTGATGTCTGCATACGATATGTCCTGGTCTTTTTCATACAGTTTAAACGCTTCGGTACGTCCACCATAAAAAGCGATTCGGAGTTCAAATGGAGTGGTGATCATTATACTTGTTGGATAAAGTTTCTTAAACTTTCATTTTTCCTAACCTTTTTGTTAAACTCACATTCCCATTTACCAATGTAGATGTAACCATGGTCTTCCAAATATTGCTTTTTCTCCAGAGTGCGTTGATGAAGATCTCCCATGGTCATACCGTTGACTTGACTGACGGTGCTGGCACTATAACAGTGTAAACAGCCGTGCCAGAACTTTGCGTTCAACTCCAATACGTATTTTTCGTTTTGGTTCTCGTAGTGCCCGTCCACTTTATAGGGTTCGATTTGTTTTTCTCCTCCATTTCTTTGATGTTGTATATGGACTCCTTCTGTTTTGCACGTCGGGTTTCCCGATGGCGTTGTCTTTTTATGAAGATCGAAGCAAAGAATTCCTTGAGAGTATCTCCCACAATCAGTACATAATACCCAGTCATCCTATACTGGGTCGTGAACCTTTCTACAGAATTGCATACGTTGTTGCATATGTTTTCTTCTTTGGTATTGTATCCCTTGTTACAATCGGAACAGAAGAGGTTACGTCCCAAGAAGGCAGTCATACTGGAAGTGACATTCTAATGGTTGTCGTGATGGTACAAATACATTTTTTCTCTACTCTAGGTCCGTAATATATGATACCATTTAAATGTTCCTGTGATATGATATGTATTTGATACTCCGGTAGAATCGCTTGGAATTGTTTGATTTCGTCGATGCCACATTGTTGTAGAGGTACTTTCGCTCTATCGTGTAGTTGTAATGCCAATTCCTTCTAGATATATTTGCCTTGTCGAATAGAGTTCCATTGCTCGTATTCGTCTATCTTGGCTTTTGCCGTCACGATGGCGCTAGAACAACAAAGTTAATCATTTTTTTTTATTATTTGAATGATGCAACACTTTTTTAAGGAATCTGTCGGTGTCCACGTATGCACATCTCTTTCTGGTACCGCCCACAAGAAGACTAACATGACTGATATTTAATTGGACACTTTGATCAAGGACGAATTGTTCGTTGGACTCTAACACTCGTTCTATTTCTGTTAATAGTAGGTCAACTGTCATCTGTTCCACTTGCATGAGCGGTTGTCTGATAGGGAAATCCAGGTCGGGGCATTCAAGAGTGACTTGTACCAAATCTTTCATTCCACTGGTCAGGTCTGATAAAATGGAGTCGAACAGTATTTGTAAATTTTTCAGAATATCGGGAACACTCTGGACGCTTAATTTCTAAAAGATGACTCGGTACTCTGTCGACTCAGTGTTGAAGCGAGGTATTTTCTTTCGTTTCTCCTTTTCAATTAGGTTATATTGATCAGGTTTACTAACATCTAAGGGTTGAATAGGTGATCCGAATCCAATTTGATTTTTTTGTTTCTGGTGCTCATATAGGTTATCTTTGCTTCTATACAATAATCCACACTCGGCCGTGCATGGGAAGTAGTTTTGGTTGTCGTGTTTTTTTTTCGTGTCTAAGTTATCTTTTCTAGTGAAACGCTTGAGGCATATTAGACAGTTTAAGGCATTATGATGTTTATTCAAACGGTAATGCTTCATTAACTGCTTCCTTCTGACAAAGGTTTCTTCACAATTTCCGCATGAATGTATCTGCAAAATGCAATACGCATTACTATTAATGCATTATTGATTAATATTTATATTTCTGTATTATTGATTACTAAATTGGTTTCAAAAACTTTAGTTTCAAAAACTTCGTGATTCGACTACAATGTGATTGAAATTTATTTTCAATTGACTTACCTTTGTCCTGTTTATTTTCTGTGGAAACGTCTGTTCATTTTGGCTGTTAGTTGCAGAATGACAAAGTTGATCGATGCGTCTAATTTTATACGGGTAGACGCGTTGTAACAACGGTTCTGACTGGTCGGTTATTCTAGTTGCGGGCTTTGTGATTAGTCGATTATTCTGTGTTCTGATTGGCTGGATTTATTTCAAAGTCGGCATCTGCTTGGTTGAATTCCCTGCAATTTGATTGGTCGGTTTATTTCTCTTTTGTTATATAATGACGTCATGTTTCTTTAAATAGATAAAATATTCCAGAGGATAATGGAATCTATCAATTGCGTTAATTATTTTCCAGGTGTACGGATCGATGATTCTATTGAATTATTCTACACGAATCATAAAAAGATTGTTTCATCTGTGAATATCTTATGAATTGAATTATTAATGAGTTTTTATTTTTAAATGTCTATAAATTTGTTTTTCTAACGATTTTCATAAATTTTCTTCAATGTCCAACACAATTTACAAATGTTCATCCTATTTTTACTTTTATTTTCCACATTTAACCTCTTTCTTTAATCTTTTAACTGCTATAATCTGTATATGGACTCCTCCGCTGACCTTTTAACTCCTGTATCCTGACTATCCTCTCTATGTACTCCTCCTCTGACTCATTAGCTTCGGTTTTTCATATAAATATCCAAGTTTTAGCTCCCAAATACTCATGTTTGACTACCATTTTCTTTAAGATTCTTAATCATTGAAATAATGACTCCCAATTTCTAATAAAAATGGCACTTCTACGTGATTTGTTCTTACTTTTACATGTTTTGTGTGTTCTGTTTTTTTATTTTGTACATATTTTTTTCAAGATTTGTCTATTTTATTTGTTTAAATTTAACACAAGCGTTATGCTAATTCTAACATTTTTATAACTATAGTGAGTTTAATTTCACATGTTTGAAACATTTTGTACGCATTTTTTCTTTATTTTTTTTTTTCATTTTGTTTATATTTTATCGCACATGTTTCGGTATTTTTTTCATGAATATATTTTGTTTGAATTTATTGTTTTGCTAACATCTTTTTTGTTTCAGCTAAGGTTTTTGTAATCTTTCTTTAAAAGTTTTAGTTCAGAATGGTTTTAGTTTTTTCTCTTTTTGTTTTTCGTTAAAATTTTACATTTTCCTGATATTTTCGTGCTTTTTCGATGAATTCAGTGGTGGTAGTGATGATTCTTTGGTTTAAGTGGTGATGGTGACTGCTGCTGCAGCTGTTCAGTGGTGTGGTATTATTGCTGCTGCTGCTGCTCGGTGGTGTTGGATATTGCTACTTTGCCACAGTAGTGGAAGTTATATTGGGAAGGGATTAATTACATTTGTACTGTGACTCAAGAGATCATAAGAATAACAATGTCATTATCAATTTCATATTTTATTTTCTACGTCATGAGACAGGCACTGGTGGGAGATCCACGTGCAGATTTTACATTGTATCTGGAGTTGAAGTCAATTCAACTCGGTTTTGATTTCTTCTGCATGTTGTTGGTCGGGATTTGTACTGTTTCAAAGAAGCTGTTCTTTTGTTCGTTCATTATTGGCTCTATCTTCATTCTGATGGTTTAGCCATTTCTTGTGGTCGGTTGGGCTGGAGCGTCTTCTCTATTTTGATGCTTGGTACGTTGGTGACTTAATAATCCAACTTTTCTACTGCATATCAGCCACTTTCTTCGCAACGAAACGTGTGGGGCTTGAATCTATGTGTATTCATGTGTCGTTGGAGATGATCTCGTCGACTGAACGTTTGATGGCATATCCCGCAATTTCGTCTTAGTGGGTTACTTCTTTCAGTCTGGTGGTAAGGGATTGTTCTTGACATCTTATAGAGTCTTGCTGTTTTCATTGCGCAATTTCGTCTCAGTGGTTGACTTCTTCTCTTAGTCTTACAATAAGGGGCAGTTCTGGACATCTTGTAGAGTCTTGCTGTTTTCATTGAGTGTCTCTTTCAGTTCCTGGAACTTAATGATGTCTCACTGTGTAAAGCAGTTACTCACTTCTTTTAACGTATGCTCACTTCCAAGGTTAGAAGCAGAATGAGACCTTCAGTCGTTGTGGCTTGTTATATGGGCGGTTTAGGTTGATTGATATATTGATTGACCCCCCGTCAAAATTTAGGGACCCTTACAGCCATATCATAATAGAAAGGACTTCATAAATATGATCATTTGATTTAGAATGACAAAGATATCCAGAAAACATATATCTCACAACTATTAAAGTATATTTTATAAAACTCACTAAATGACCCCCTGTCAAAATTTAGGACCCCATTGTAGCACCCATACTATTAGAGATAAGACTTGATTAATGTCACTACTTGATTTAGATGCATAAAGTTGGCCCGAAATTATATATATAGCTTTGCTATAGTACTGACTTAGGAAAATTTGTATTTTGGGCCATTCCCAAAAATTTGGGCCCCTCGTACCACCTCTACTATTAAAGATACAACTTCAAAAATGTCACTTATCGTTTTAAAAGCATAAAGTTACCCCGAAAACATATATGACATGTCTATAGTACTCGACTTAGAAAAAATCGTAGTTTGGGCCATTCCCGAATTTTCTCCTAAACGGTAAGAGATAGAACGTTGAAACTGTGACCAATAGCTCTACGAGTTCAAAGTTACCCAGATTGATATATACATTGTACAGGAAACGAACGATAACTATGGAAATCGAGAAATACAATAGTAGTATATATGTGGTTTCAATTACCATTTGCGGCGAAGCAAGTGTAGAACCGGAGGTAACGTCATACGGAAGTCACGTGACCGGGTGTATGATTTCACCGGAAGTCACATGACCGGAAGTGTGACGTCACCGGAAGTGAGTATTACTTTAAAGCTTTTTACTGCGCTAAAAAGGGGGGTGTCCACATGTATTCTACTAGTGTATTTCTCGATTTCCAGAGTTATCGTTCGTTTTCCGAACAAGATATCAATCCGGGGTACCTTCGAGCTCCTACAGTGATTGGTCAAGGTTTCAACGTTCTATCTCTTACCGTTTAGGAGAAAATTCGGGAATGGCCCAAAGTACGAATTTTTCTAAGTCGAGTACTACAGACATGTCATGTATGTTTTCTTGGTAACTTTATGCTTTTAAAACTATTAGTGACATTTTTGAGGTCGTATCTTTAATAGTAGGGGTGTTACGAGGGTCCAAAATTTCGGGATGGCACAAAATACAAATTTTCCTAAGTGAAGTGCTATAGCGATGCTATATATGTTTTCGGGGTAACCTTATGCATCTTAATCGAATAGTCATATTGATCAAGTCCTATCTAAAATAGTATGGGTGCTTCAAGGGGGTCCAAAATTTTGACAGGGGTCATTTAGTAAATTTCACAAAATATACTTAAATAGCTGTGTGATATATGTTTTCTGGGTGTCTTTGTCATTCTAAATCCAATGATCATATTTATGAAGTCTTATGGTATGGCTGTAAGGGATCCCTAAATTTTGACGGGGGGTCAATCAATAAATCAATCAACCAAAACCGCCCATATAAAAAGCCACAATGACTGAAGTTCCCATTTGCTTCTAACCTTGGAACTGAGCATACGCTAAAAAAATGAGGAACTGCTTTACACAGTGAGACATAATTAAGTTCAAGGAGACGACAGAGACACTCAATGAAAATAATATCACATCACTGAACAGCAGCAGCAGCAATCACCACAACCACTGAAACCAAAGAATCATCACCACCACCACTGAATTCATCGAAAAAGCGGGAAAATATCAGGAAAATGTGAAATTTTAACGTAAAAACAAAAAAAAATAAAAAGAGAAAATATTGAAATGAAAAATTTAACCAAATTAGCATAAAATGTATATAAAATTATATAAAAACCCAAAGTAAAACAAAATTTACACCATTCTGAACTAACACTTTTAAATAAATATTACAAAACCCTTAGCTGAAACAAATTTACACAAACAAAATGCTACAAATACCGAAACATGTTTGAAAAAATATAAACAAAATGACAATCAAATTAAAAAATGCGTAAAAATGTTTCAAACATGTGAAATAAAACTCATGATAGTTATATAAAAATGTTAAAATTAGCAAAACTCGTGTGTTAATTTTAAACAAATAAAATAGACAAATCTTGGAAAAAATATGTACAAAGTAGTAAAACAAAACAAACACAACATGCAAAAGTATGAACAAATCACGTAAAGTGTTATTTTTATCGGAAATAGGGAGTCATTATTTCAATGAATTAAGAATCTTTTAGAAAATGGGAGTTAAATATGAGTAATTGGGAGTTACAACTTGAATATTTATAAGAAAAATCCGAGTCTAAAGAGTCAGAGGAGGACTGCATAGAGAGGATACAGGAGTTAAAAATGTTAGAGGAGCAGTCCATATACGGGTTTAGGAGTTAAAAATAAAAGAAAGAGGGTAAAGTGTGGGAAATTAAAGTAAAAATAGGATAAACATTTGTCAATTGTGTTGGACATTAAAAAAATTATAAAAATCGTTAGAAAAACAAATCAATAGACATTTAAAACATAATAAAAACTCAATTATAATTCAATTCATCAGATATTCACCGATGAAACACTCTCTTCATGATTTGTGTCCAAATAATTCAATAGAATCATCGATCCGTACACCTGGAAAATAATTAACGCACTGGATTGATTGCATCATTTTCTGGAATATTTGATCTATTAAAAGAAACATGACGTCATTATATAACAATAGAGAAATAAACCGACCAATCAAATTGCAGGGAATTCAACCAATCAGATGCTGACTTTTTGATAAATCCAGCCAATTAGAACACAAAATAATAGACTACTCACAAAGCCCGCAACTAAAATAACTGACCAAACAGAACCGTCGTTACAAAGCGTATACCCGTATAAAATTAGACGCATTGATCAAGTTTGTCATTCTGCAACTATAACAGCCAAAATGAACAGACGTTTCCACCGAAAATAAACAGAACAAAGGTAAGTAAATTGAAAATAAATTTAAATAACATTGTAGTCGAATCACGAAGTTTTTGAAACCAAATAAGTAATCAATAATACAGAAATATAAATATTAATCAATAATGCATGGATAGTAATGTTTTACCTTTTGCAGATGCATTCATGTAGATATTGTGAAGAAACCCTTGTCAGAAGGAGCCAGTTAATGAAGCATTACCGTTTGAATAACGATCACAATACCTTAAGCTGTCTAATATACCTGATGCGTTTCACTAGAAAAGATAACTTAATCACGAAAGAAAACACGACAACGACAACTACTTCCCATGCACGGCCGAGTGTGGATTATTGTATAGAAGCAAAGATAACCCATATGAGCACCAGAAACAAAAACATCAAATTGGATTCGGATCACCTATTCAACCCTTAGATGTTAGTAAACCTGATCAAAATTACATCATTGAAAAGGAGAAAGGAAAGAAAATACCTCCTTTCAACACTGAGTCGACAGAGTACCGAGTCACCTTTCAAAAATTAATCGTCCAGAGTGTTCCCGATATTCTGAAAAAATAACAAATACTGTTCGACTCCATTTCATCAGACATGACCAGCGGAATGAAAGAAGATTTTGTATAAGTCACTCTTGAATGCGCCGACCTGGATTTCCCTATCCGACTACCGTTCATGCAAGTGGGACAGGTGACAGGTGACCTACTATTAACAGAAATAGAAGGAGTGTTACAGTCCAACGAACAATTCGTCCTTGATTAGAGTGCCCAATTAAATATCAACCATGTTAGTCTTCCTGTGGGCGGTACCAGAAAGAGATGTGCATACGTGGACACCGAGAGGTTCCTTAAAAAAAGTGTTGCATCATTCAAATAGAAAATAATGATTAACTTTGTTTTTCCAGGGCCATCGTGACGGCAAATGCCAAGATAGACGAATACGAGCAATGGAACTCTATTCGACAAGGCAAATATATCCAGAAGGAATTGGCATTAGAACTACACGATAGAGCAAAAGTACCTCTACAACAATGTGGCATAGACGAAATCAAACAATTCCAAGCGATTCTACCGGAGTATCAAATACATGTCAAATCACAGGAACATTTAAATGGTATTATATATTACGGACCTACAGCAGAGAAAAAAATGTTCTTGTACCATCACGACAACCATTACGATGTCATTACTAGTATGGCTGCCTTCTTGGGACGTAACCTCTTCTGTTCCGATTGTAACAAAGGATACAATAGCAAAGAAGAACACAGATGCAACAATGTATGCTAATACTGTAGAAAGGTTCACGACCCAGTAGAAGATGACTGGATATTATGTACTGATTGTGGGAGATACTCAAGGAATTCTTTGCTTCGATCTTCGTTAAAAGACGACGCCATTAGACGTGCAAAACTTATTATAAATGTAAGAACTGCGGACAAACTATCAACAAACGCAGGGGAGATGATACCTGTGAAAACGTCTACTGCAAGACCTGTAGAGATTACTATCCGTCCGAACATCATTGCTATATGTTACCTGTGGACAACAATGGTAAGCAAAAGAAGCAGACATACATTTTTTTCAATTTTGAATGCACCCCGGATGATCTAGTCCAATGCAATGAGGAATACTCGTCTGACGTCAACGGCAAGTGTACTCACTTCAAATCCATGAAGTGTGGGGCTTTTGAGCACACAGACCTAGTTTATGAGTCGTACACATAGCCAGTTCGAAAGGCATGGATCGAAACGTAGAGAAAGACAGCATCTGTCAGGCTTGTGGGAAGAGCGCATTAGTGTTTGCCGAGCCTAACACAACTGAACACTTTTGTAAATGGTTATTATCCGGAGACAACGAAGGGGCTGCCGTCATCGCACACAACTTTAAAGGTTGCGATTCGTTACCAATACTAGGGTATTTGTATCGACAAAGAGTAACGCAAACGATCATAGCAAACGGAACCAAGAACTTGTACATCGAAGTACCAGAATGTCGCAATCGGATGATAGACCCCATCAACTTTTTACCCATGGCTGTAGCCGACCTACCTCATAGGTTTGAATTGACGGAATTGAAGAAAGGATATTTCCTGAACCAGTTCAACAGAAAAACCAATCAGTCGTACTCAACCACTTACCTGATTTGAGATTTCATCAACCCGACGGAATGAAACAAAAGAACAAGGCTTCTTCGAATGGTACGATGCAAATTACTGACAGACTTTTGATTTTTAAAAAGAACTACTTGGTTACTGCCGCTCCGACGTAGACATATTGAAAAAAGCTTGCTTAACATTTATCCAACCGTTCCTGGAGATGACAGCCTCCATCGGACAGGGAAGAATCGATCCGTACCAACAATGCATCACCATAGCATCTGCTTGCAACTTAGTATTCAGAAAAAAAATTCTCCAGATATGTCACCATCGGGTTTATCCCAGCTCAAGGATACCATCCGGAAGAAAAACATTCTATCAAAGCCATGCAATGGACCAAATACCTATCAGCAACAGAAGGAGTCCATATAAAGCATCAAATAAATGGAGATAAGAAACAAATAAGTGGACGGGCACTACGAGAACCAAAACGAAAAATACGTATTGGAGTTTAACGCAAAGTTTTTGCACAGCTGTTTACACCGTTAAAGTGCCAGCACCGTCAATCAAGTCAACGGTATGACCATGGGAGGTCTTCATCAACGCACTCTGGAGAAAAAGCGATATTTCGAAGACCATGGTTACATCTACATTCAGGTAAATGGGAATGTGAGTTTGACAAAAAGGTTAGGAAAAATGAAAGTTTAAAAAACTTTATCCAACAAGAAGAAATGATCACCACTCCATTGGAACTCCGAAACGCTTTTTATGGTGGGCGTACCGAAGCGTTTAAACTGTATGAAAAAGACCAGGACATATCATATGCAGACCTCACCTCATTGTATCCCTACATCAATAAGACTGGCAAAACAGATGTTGGACACCCCAAAAACATCACAAAAAACTTCAGGGACATTCAAAAATACGAAGGACTCATCAAATCTAAAGTCATCCCACCGAGAGGACTATACATTCCAGTACTTCCTTCTAAAATCAATAACAAGTTATAATTTACGTTGTGTAAACCCTGTAGCGAGTTCAATCAGCAAAGACCGTGTGAACACACCGATAGCAACGAGCACTGATCGGAACTTGGGTGACTGACGAAGTCAAAAAAGCTTTAGAAAATGGATATAAAATTGAGCAGATATACGAAGTATTGAATTTTGACATGGAACAGTACGACCCAGCAACCAAGACTGCAAGACTTTTTACCTTCTTAACAATGAAGCAGGAAGCCAGTGGATGGCCTGAAAGGTGTCAAACTGTAGACGAAAAATGGACATACATCAGAAAGTACCACGAAAAGGAGGGTATTTTTTATGACAACAATATTAGGAAGAAACCGGGACTACGAGCATTAGCCAAGTTAATGTTAAACAGCTTCTGGGGTAAATTCGGACAGAGAAGCAACCTGCCCTTAATCAAATATGTATGTGACCCTGCAGAATGCTTCGAGATGTTAACCAGTGACCAAATTCTCGTCATGGGTATTAATTAAGAAAGCGATGAGGTGGTGGAAATGAGATACCAGTATAAAGAAGAGTTTTTCAAGGACACCGGACGTACTAATGTTGTCATAGCCGCATATACCACCGCCCAAGCTCGTTTGAAGTTGTATGGTTACTTAGAGAAGTTAAGCACCCGCGCCTTATACGCCGACACAGATTCCATTGTATATACATCCCAACCGGAAGAGTGGAGACCCGAATTAGGAGACTATCTGGGAGATCTTACGAATGAAGTACCTGACAATAAAATTACAGAATTCCTGCAGAAAAACTATGCTTACAAACAAGCCAGACCCGACAAGAATGGAAATACGACCATGTGTAAAGTACGAGGAATCACCCTCAACTTAAGGAACTCTCTAACGATCACCTTCGATACAATGAAAGATCTGATCACCAAAAAAAAGACGCCGTGAGAACCGTTACTGACGATTTCAAATTAAAGAGAGACCAGAAGAAGTTACTGACCGTACATCAAAACAACGACTACAGGATCGTGTTTGACAAGAGAGACGTCATGGATGATCTTAGCACAAAAACTTAGGATTTAAATTGTATAGGCAGCATGAGGATAGCTCACCGACCAATGACTGCTTTATTACGGAGAAAATAAAATAGGTACATTTGTAATTAGTGTATTATTTTATTAGTATCAAAGAGGGAATTCATTCAGAGAAACAACAGAAAAATGACAATGATGAAGTACATATACAGAGACAAAAAGGTTAGAGTTACATTGGGGGAACCACAACAAAATGAGACAGCCAAACAGGGACAGACAACTCAAACAATAGAAAAGCATGGAAGACCACAAAAATACAATACCACTACAACACAAAACAAAGACGAATACAATATAAGTACAAAAATTTGGTTAAAATGGGTTATGGTACGATAGGGTGGCTAAGTTATGGCCAAAGTGGGGTATGGTAATTAGCTAACTATCTCCCAGCGTCCCACCACTCTCACACCGCTACACTACCTTTGCGGTGCTCTACGTTGAAGACGCTGGAGGACGGGGCTAAAGACATTAGACAAAATGGGAGGAATAACTGGGAAGGGGTAGGACTTTATTGTTAAACCCAACAACAAATATATTTAAGGGACAGGTTTAAACATCCTGATCCATGTCTGTATACAAGTAAACGGAATGACAGCTATTACGAACAGAACTAGGTCTAAAAAAACTGATAATTGATCATTCAAGGCGATCCATAATTTCGGAGGGAAGTTTGGATAGCTTTTAACATAGACCTAATGGGTCCATAGAGTCCCGACTCACTACTACTATGAGACGCGTTTTACGGTGGACGTACCGAAGCGTTCAAACTGTATGAAAAAGACTAAGACATATCGTACACAGATGTCACCTCACTGTATCAATACATCAACAAAACCGGGAAAATCCCTATTGGAAACCCCGAGATCATCACAAAAAATTTCACTGATGTACACGAGTACGAAGCACTCATCAAATTTAAAGACTTCCCAACCAAAGGACACTATATCCCAGTACTTCCTGCCAAAATCAACAACATTTACTTGATGCAAAACCTGTGCCGAAACCCATCAACAAACATCGTGTGAACACTTAGACGAGGGAAGAGCATTGACCGGAACTTGGGTATTCGATGAACTAAAGAAAGCTTTAGAGAAAGAATATATCATTCAACAAATATACGAAGTGTGGCAGTTCGACACGGATTAATACGAACCGACGTCAAAATCGGTGGACTCTTACCAAATACGTCAACATCTTCCTGAAAATGAAACAGGAAGCGAGTGGATGGCTAGAGTGGTGTAACACCGAAGAAGATAAATAGAGGTATTTCAGAGAGTACCACGAAAAGGAGGGTATTCTTCTAGATTATGATAACATCAAGAAAAATCACGGATTGAGAGCACTGGCTTAACTTATGTTGAATAGCTTCTGGGGTAAATTCGGACAGACAAGCAACCTACAGCAAATAAATTATGTTTGTGATATTGCATAATATTAGTACTTCGACATGCTAACCAGCGACCAAATTCTCTTCATGAATATTAATTTAGGGATGGTGGAAATGAGATATCAGTATAAAGAAAAATTCATCGAAGACTCGGCACGCACCAATGTTGTCATAGCCGCTTATACCACCGCCCGAGCAAGACTGAAACTTTACAGTTACTAAGAAAAGTTTGACACTCGTGCACTACACGCTGACACCGATTCCATTGTTTACACATCGCAACCTGGAGAATGGATCCCAGAATTGAGCGATTATCAAGAGGATCTTACAGACGAAGTACCAGACAACAAAATTACAGATTTCTTTACCGGTGGACCAAAAACCTATGCTTACAAATTAGCCAGACCCGTACCGGTGGACCAAAAATCTATGCCTACAAATTAGCCAGACCCGACAAAGACGGATATACGACCATATGCAAAGTACGAGGAATCACTCATAACTACAAGAACTCCTTAACTATCAATTTCGATAGGATAAAGTATATGATCACCAACAACTGAGACGAAGTGAAGACCGTAACTGACAATTTCAAAAGAAAGAGGGACCAAAAGCGAATACTGACAAAGATTTCAGAATCGTGTTCGACAAAAGAGTTGTCATGGACGATTTAAGCACGAGACCTTGTGGATTTTAAATAGTACAGGCATCATGAGGATGACTTGCCGACCCATGACTGCTTTATAATGGAGAAAATAATATGTGTACATTTGTAATTAGTTAATTATTTAATTAGTGTAATAAGAAATACCTTCAAGTCATAAAGAACGCAAGTGGAAAAAAAGTTACAATGAAGTAGTGCATTGTTTACACTGAAGTAGTACATGGACAGAAACCAAAAAAAAAAAAAGGTTTTAGAGTTACGATTGGGATAAAAAAAACGAAAACACACAAAACGTGAGAACGAAACACTATTGAAACACTATTGAAACAACAAGGGGTTAAAGGTAAGAGTTAAAGATCAAACAAGGGTCACAATTCAAACAATAGAAAATCAGCTCCAAGTTCAGGAAATACAATAAAAGAGCTTCTGGAGTAATAGAACAAATAAAGTTGAAGAAAATGAGTTCATTACATACAAAAGCCTAGTTTAGCGTCTATTTTTAAGTTGGCAAGTTAATATCAAGGTCAAATATGCTATTCATTGACCCATCGTCACACCACTCTCACACCAGTAGTTAAGAAATGACAATTCTGCCGCCAGACCATTTTCAAGCAGAAATCCTGCATAAAACCCAACCCCGAGGGCCCCGGGATGCAAATGAGTATTGAGCGAGTTGGGGATGTTGAAAAGTGGAGGGATGCAAGGACCCACCAAAATAAATTAAAAAATTTCGAAATCCAATAAATCATGAATTCCGAAACTTCTCAAAATCCGGATCAGCAAATCCGATTGCGGGAAGAGAGCGACGAGGAAGTGAGAAAGAGGGCACAGGCTCAAAGGGAGGCCAGACGCCAGCCGATTATGAGGTGGCGCGACCTGCCCTGGGAAATATTCCAAGTGATGGGGGTCAAGGAGACGAAAAGCCAGTATGATGGGGAGGGAATGATTCTGACGCTGGAAAGGAAAGGGATAGAGACCAAGGTTTAGGCGTGCAGTAGGTTGGTCCGGGAAATGGAGCGAATTCCGCGGAAAAAGTGGCACCTGCTCAAGATTGATAATTATGGGATGAAGAAGTCAAAGAAGAGCGGACACGACTACTTCGACTTTGAAGTGGTGATTTGAGGGGGGCGTGGGGAGAATCCTTTCTGATGGGGAACCCATCGGAAAAGATTTTTTTTTCGAGCGATGGAGGTTAGCGAGGGCTTTGGGAATGCTTGGCTAGATCTTCGCTGAAAGGGGTCGAGGGCTGGCGCAGTCGATCCTTTCATTCGTGATAATTCTTCAGGCAGACGGCAGGCGCACCATCTTTGTCCGGGAGCTGAGACTGATAGGATCTTGCCAAGCGGAGAGTATCATGGTGCTTCTTCTTCTTCTTGGCGATTCGCTTGGCGATCAGCGAGAGCACTAGAATGGTCGTAGCGCTCAGGCAAACGAGGGATCCAAGGGGAGGGACGCCGCGGTACCAACCCCGGTCAGAGCCGATCCCATGGTGCCGCTGGTAAGCAATAGACTGCTGATGGAGGCCGCAGCTAGGACGATGGAGACCACCTTATCCAATCGCTTATAGATGCGGAGAATGCGGGCATATTTGTGGACCTCGGACTCTAGGAAATCCTCGAATCTGGCATCTACTTCGTCGGTCATTTATCTAGGG
>MJUU01072334.1:3468-47863 GCA_002080025.1 Modiolus philippinarum
ATTTCTTTTGTAGCTTTACATCTTAAACATTTTGAACATCTTTCAGATTTATTTATTTATAAACTTAATTGTCTTAAGTGCTTCAAAACTATTTGCTCCATTAAAATTACTAGACGCAACACAAGTTATGATCATTTACCTTTTGTGGCCTGCAGAAATGTCAAAAAGCCTTGTGCTGTTGCCATCTGACTAATTGATTCATTTCCTTCAGAATATTTAAACTGCAGAAGGCTTCTTAATTTAACAACAGTTACTGGTCTTACTCTGCCACTGAATAAACCCCGAGCACTTCCCTTGTTTTCTTCCTGCCTAAGTAGGCTTAAAACTTGATGGGTCTCTAAACCTGTTACAGTTGGGAAAAAACATGTACATCATAGATAACAAAAACACTTTTAATTTAAAAAACAAACAACTATTTTTGACTCCAAAAAATGTCTCCCTTCTCAAATTATTATCATAGGGATATGAGTTTTTGAAGCACATACTATTTAATTTTGGCATTTTTAACATCAGCCAACCATGTGTTCACTAAAGAACTTTATATATGTTGTGTGAAAAATCGAAAATGTGTCCATGGGACACGGATGCCCCCGCCAAACAGGAAGTAGATATGCGAGAGACTTGAAAATGGGAGACATGGTATAACTCATCATGGTAAAGCTTCAGACCAAATATCAAATCATTATTTTGAACAGAAGCCAAGAAATCTTTGACGAAATTTTTTTTTTTTGACCCCTGAAAATGACAATCAACATCCCAGTAAACAGGATGTAGTTGAGCGACAGACTTGAAAAGGGGAGACTCGGTGCAACTCATCATGCTAAAGCTTCAGACCAAATATCAAATCATTATCTTGAACGGAAGCTGAGAAATCTTTTACGAAAATGTTTGTGACGTACAGACAGACAATGGTAACACTTAACCACTGGGTCGATGCCACTGCTGGTGGACTATTAGTCCCCGAGGGTATCACCAGCCCAGTAGCTTAGTACTTCGGTGCTGGCACGAAATTCAATTTATAATGTTTAAAATTAAATCATATCTAAATTTTTTTAATTTGTATAAAGTCAAGGATATCTCCCTCGTGTGCAAAGCTCTGACCTTGAATAATTTGGCTTTACTGTTCGGAACTTTGGATGTACTTGCTCTCATTCATACAATAACTTTAGAAATGTTGGTCTTTCACGTATTTTGGTATGATCTGCACTGATGGGGCATAAATTGCCGAAAAGGCCTTCTGCAGAACGGAAATTTACAGTAATATCGTTATTTTATTAATGCCCCCGTCGCCTAAAGGCGGGGGCATAAAAGGTAAAGTACAACTCATATAAAACTATTTTGCATGAACACGTGGTTGGCCTCTTCTGTTTCAATCAAAAACCATCCAAATATTGACAGAAATCAATACATTTTGGAGATTTTGAAATTTTAATGCAAATTTGTAGAATTTTTATGTGTGCTTTGGTAAAATATGCCGCATAATTTTCACGACTTTCTACACAATTTTTGCAAAATGAACTTGGATTCCTTAAATGTAATCATTCTAATACCCTACGAGTATGAAACAATAAACTTTTTGCAATATTTTAACATTAGAGGGCCAAAAGGTGGCCTTACCGAATCTACTGCTTTGAAATTTGTCAAAAATATTCTGCAAAAAAACCCTGTCAATTTCAGGCTATATTCTTGGGAAAAAAAAACAGGATGAGCTAATATTTGTAACCAATTTTTTCATGTTGTAGGATTAGGTCCTTAAAAGCCTGGTCTTTAATGGACCTTAATCTCTGAAACTAAACAGGATACCTTTAAGGAATTGGTCCAACTCATCTTTACAGCTTGACACAATCAGTGCTGCTTGTAGAACTTTTATGTGTGCTTTGGTAAATGATGTTAAAGGCACCAGAAAACCTGCACCCATAGCTTCATCCAGCATTGTACAATAAAGTTTTTGAACTTCATCATCTGATGAACAGTCTTCCATCTTAAATTATTAAGATAAACAAATGTACTGTGGATCATATGCATTAAAATTGTCATCTTATAATGTAAAAGCGGCGGGTATAAAGTGATGGTGGTGTCCGTCCTTCCGTCTGTGGGGTCGTTCATTCGTTTGTCCGTCCGTCACACTTTTTTCGTCAAAGTTTTCTCAGCTCCTACAAGTGGGAATGATTTCATATTTAGTTTGGAGGTACATAATGATGACTTGTACCGTGTAAGCTATTTTCAGATTTGTCGTGCTACTACTTCCTGTTTGCCGATATGTTTAAATGTGCTTATTTATATACATGTTTACTACTTATAATGAAAATTTTCGTCAAAGATTTCTCATCTCCAATCAGTGGGAATGATTTGATATTTGGTTTTGAGCTTCATAATGATGAGTTGTGCCGTGTAGGCTACTTTCAGATTTGTCATGCTACTATTTCCTGTTTGCTAATAGGTTTATACTTAGATATATACTTAGTTATATATCTCAGTTTTTATCTTAGTTTTATCTCAGCTCCCATAAGTGGGAATTATTTGATATTTTGTTTGGAGCTTCATAATGATGGTTTTACCGTGTAAGCCATTTTCAGATTAGTCGTGCTACTACTTCCTGTTTGCTGATATGTTTATAAGTTAGTTAAATTTATCTCTAATAATGAAACTATTTGTCAAAAGTTTTTTTCAGCTCCACTAAAAGGAAATGATTTGATATTTTGAGCTTCATAAGGATGAGTTGTACCGTGTAAGCTATTTTCAGATTTGTTGTGGTACTACTTCCTGTTTGCCGATATGTTTATACTTAGTTATATATACTACTAATTATGAAAATTTTCGTCAAAGATATCTCGGTTCCAATAAGTGGGAATGATTTGATATATTGTTTGGAGCTTTATAAAGACGAGTTGTACTGTGTAAGCTTTTTTCAGATTTGTCTTGCTGCTACTTCTTGTTTGTCGCTAGTCATTGATAGAAAGTTATAACCCACTATTAATCAGTTTTTTTATCTCGATTATGGGAAAGCAGGGATATTCACTTGTGGCCCAGCTCACCACAATACCTCTATTTTTTTTGGTGTTTATCTTTTTGTATATATCATTTTGTAACTTTAATAAGTATATCCTAACCTTTTTCAAAATGTCTCCTAAGCCATCTGGCAAGTCATCCAGACTAAAAACATTTGTTTTCTCTTTCAAAATGTAATTGGTTACCACATCTGAAAAATGGGTAACCCTGGTCCATCTTGAATGATGGACAGAGCAATCAACTGTCCAATGTGAAAAAATGTCATTTTCATTTTTTCAACAAAATTTGCTTGAAAAGATAATCTTCCAGGCTTTCCTGTAAAATAATAAAGTAACGTGTTGTGAAACAGCACAAGGAGACAAACACGAAATGACAGGGGAACAAAATCACAAAATATAAAAAATAAAAAAATAATAAATAAAAAGGCTTGAAAAAGAACGCAAAATTTCAGAGTCATAACTCCTTTAAATAATATAACAAAAGTTTTCCTTTTGTAGTCTACATCTTTGCTTTTATCTCAATCAGACTTTCATGTTTTGGTTGTGGTCTTCCATATATTTTGGCTTGAACTGCACTGATGAGACATAATATGCCCAAATGCCCATATGCAGTTACTAAATTAATGGTAACTTTGGTATGAATTGATCAAAAATGGTTTAACTTCTGTATCGATTTAGTTTAACATGTGTAAACAGTTGATGTGACAGTGATTAAGAAAAATTCGGATACTAATAAAAAAAATTCCATCTAACCTGTTTTTTCCCATTTTGTCAATTTTATAAAACATAGGTACCACTTACTAAAAGAGGCTAAAACATGTTTTCTTTCTGTTAAAAAGAGCTTTTTCATTGTTGATCTTTTTTAAGTTGTATATTTAAACAAGAGGTATGAAGTAGGAGTTTATACAATAAAGAGTTTTTTTTTGCTATTTATAGGCTATTTAGGCTCTCATCATATCTTGAATTTTCTAGTATAGGTACATGATTTGACCTTATTTCTCCAAAATCAATACGAGTCTTCCTTTCCTGATGTCCTATCAACATATTGATTTGGAAGTAAAGTTTTCGAGTCAATAAAAAGATACCTTTTACATAACAGGAATGTGCCAGTGAATGTGTCAGCAAACTCTTGAACAGAAGCCGAGAAATCTTTGACAAAATTTTTTTCATTTTTGACAATCAACGTCACGGCAAAGAGGAAGTAGATGAGCGACAGACCTGAAAGGGGAGACATGGTACAACTCATCATGCTAAAGCTTTGGACCAAATATTAAATCCTTATCTTGAACAGAAGCTAAGAACGAAAATTTTGGGGACGTACGGACGGCTGGACGGACGTACGGACAAGGGAAACACTTAATGCCCCCGTAACCTAAAGGCGGGGGTATAAAAAGAATGGTTGATAACAAAAATGTGATTGTCTTTTGAGTTTTTCCGGAAATTACCAAAGTTGGAACTGGGATATATTCTGAAAACATATTGCACATTAATTGACTATATGCAACAATTCGACATCAAATTTTAAATTTAGGATTCACAATTGCGTTTAAAATTTGATATAAGGACCTAAAGTAAAAATTTAAACTAAAATATGTCAAGGTGATATAATTCTGGTATGAATGTTGGCCACTATGAAAGATGCAACCACTTACCAGTCATTATTTATTATGACATATTGGTGCTGAGATATGGTGAAAACAAATTCATATTATTGAAAAAAATCAATCCAACTAGAGGCAAAATATGGTGAAAAAATATTGTATCAAAATTTCATTGACATTGAATATGTTTTGAATAATTTATTGAAGTTCAAACTGAAGTCCATAAAAAGGTTAAGCAAATGTTCTGATTACAACGCCAAAGACAGTGACTATGAAATCTATGACTGCTATTTCTCACATCTGAATACATGTGTCCCACAGAAATCCCATGTAAGACACCTATGTGAGATTCATGCATCTCACATCAAATGACCACCTTTGATGACACAATGCAAACGTCACGTAACAATATTTTTAAATACGTCAGAAAACATACAACTCACCACTGATAATGCAGTAATGCCAATTTTTACAATGCTTCAGCTTACAAACCCTTGAACTTTTGAACAACGCTCCAGATTCTTGTTCAAATTTTTGTATTTCCTACTTTCGCAAAAAAAAACCCAAAAAAAAACTAACACATCTTATCTTTTCAAATACATGTATGCAATTTATTTTTTGCTATGTTGCCTTACTTTGGACAACAATTTTTGTGATTTATCATTTCGTTTCTTCGCAAATGTGAGAAAAAAATCAGTGATGATCTCAATTATAAGAAAGGACATTTCTAACCTCGGGTTCACCTTTTCTGTCATCAGAAACTCCGCAGAAACCTTGTTTCTGAATGGATGTGAACCTCCTGTTGTATCGTTTCCATCTCATGTCAATGAGACAGTCGGAAACTGTTACACCAACTTACCAGTAGAATTTCAACAAAATCTGAAATCCTTTAAGTCGCCATTATTTAAAAGGTTTAGAAAAACTAACGTGGAGTACTCATTGAAGGATATGAAACAAAAGTCCACTGAAATTTCAAAACAATACTGCAAGGACTGAAAAATTGACCATTTTTCTTCATTTTACTTTTCAATATAATTTTCAATTAGTTCTATCTTGCCATGAAACAGAACTTTATGAACTGTGTAGTGACCTTATAATTACTATCTTAATACCAAACAGATGTGTGTTACAGGACTTTAGAGACAAAGGTCTTGTCATTAAAATACATTACAAATCTGAACTCTATACTTGAATCCAACGGGGATTTAATGGTGTAGAGTGACAGTTCATACAGAACTGTTGTTTACAGAAGTCTATTGGAAAAACAAACCATTCCCTTTGAATATAGTTTTCTACTTATCTGGACTTTCCAAATATCTTAACATGTCTTATTTCAATAAATATATAAAGTTAGGGACTTCCCACACTTTTCAGTTTCTCAGTTGCTTATCGATGTATTCACATGTTGTTTTACTATATGTTATGCAGTTAAAATAGATACTTAGCACTGGACTTTTAGCATCAGTTATTTTTGCGCGAAACAAATATCTTACCCGAACACAGCAAAGAAACGACGGATAGTGGTATTCTAGAATATGTACTGGTGAGGATGATGGTTAGCGGATTAAAAACGGGTCTGGCAGCTATTGCAATGCCTCAACTACAAAGACCTTCGCAGATTTCAGATCAACTTCCGTAATTGCAGAGAAGACTGTTAGCCTGGCGTCTAACAAGACCATGATCAAACTGGTAACTCTCCACAAAAGAAGAATAGATCATAGCAGCGTATGATTTCGGCATAGATTTCCACCATAGTTTGTCAATTAAACATGAAGAAGCACCCGGTATTGATGCAACTGTAAGCTCCTACAGAGGAGTGTTTCTGTAGGAAAATAGAAGATAGAAAATAGAACAAAGATTTATCGACGAAGTTTGATTCAACATAAAACGTTCCAAAATTGACAATAGAAAATATTAAATGTCAGGAAAAATGTATGTGACTGCTAGGATGATGTAGTATCTATTTAGAAAACCCTCAAAACAAACGTTCATAAATAAATCTCTTGATACACCATCCATAAATGAGTTAATGATTTTTATCGAACATTACTAAATCCTAAGGGGTCATCTCAAGGCATTTATTCGCTACAACTAAACAGTTTCTAAAAGACCATTTCAAATACGTAGTTTTACATAAAAGAATTTCACCTGAAAACCCACAATGCTTCTGACTGGTTATATTTGAAGCGGTAAGATATCTGGTGTTATTTGAGTGAGAAATAAAAGCATTGTACATCCTAAAATTAGAGTATTTCATATCTTGTATTATGTGTATTCTGAAAGTAAATATTATATTTTAGTGGAGATATATATGGATTACATCAAAAGATCCCGTTCATGACCATAACTTATCCACTAGAGATAGTTAAATTGAACAAGTTTAATTGTGAGGCTTGCCAGGCATTTAAAACAACGGCAGTAGAATACCNAAGGAACAAGGGAAGCGAAGACCACAAAAATCGAAATCCAAAGACATGGCAAAAACAGCAACAGAGAAAAACAAAGACAAAACAAGGACGTTAGACAGCTACAATGCACGGAAATAGAAAGACGACATTAAAAACTAAGGCACTCATAGTGTGAAATCTCCCATGAAATGTTTAATTTTAAGTATCGAGAGTGGATAAAATATGGTCATCATCGGAATAAAGTAGTGTAATATCTTTCTCTGATGATCAATGATAAACACAGAGAATTGTATTCCGAACAGATTTGGCGGGAAATGACACGGTGGATTTATTAAACATATGTTGAATATGAAAACTTTAAGCTTCACACATCAGTGAAGAGACCAATTAACTTCATTCCGTATTCTATCCTTTCTTATTGAAAAAAAAAATACTTGGCGGGAAATAACACGGGGCTTTATTAAGCATATGTTGAATAGGAAAAAATCGAATCGGTCAGAATAAGTTTAAAGTTCACACATTAGTAAAGAGACAAATTTATTTCATTCCGTATTCTATCCCTTTTTTGAACGTTCATTTCTTTTGAATTTTTTTTTACTTGGAATTTGTTAAATTTGAGGAAATATTACTGGTCGTATTTTTACAAAAAAAAATAGAATAAAAAAGATTACAGGAAACACTTACAATGGCCGAAAAACATAGCCACATGCCGAAAAGTAAATAGGAACTGCACAAGAAAAAAAAACCACAATAAAAATACAAAAGACAAACGTAAACAACGATAGGAACTCAGGACAGCCGGACTTGGTACCGGCACTAGCAAAAGCCAGGGGTAGGGTTAAACCAGTTTATGGGTACCCGAACCTCCCCTTTCTCTGTCCCGTTACCCTATAGTATAATAAACATACGAATAAAACCCATACAGGTAGACTACTAACTCCATGACCACAATACAAGGTTTTATCTTAATGTACATGTAGTTTACAATGTTATCTAATAGTCATCAAGATGTGTGCTTCAATCAGTAATATTAATTAAGTCTAATAAACTTCGATAAATCCAGCATCAGGTCCATGTGTCAGTGATTATCAAATATGTCTGATAAAATATGATATGGAAATTATATGATATGTTTCGAGGAACTGTTCCTTTTGGATTCTAAATAAGTTCATTCATTTTACATACGGACTGTGTAATTCTCCCGAACTAAGTGTATATAACAACTCGATTATTGTTTTCAATTACAGTTCTTTCAAAACGTCGTAGTTACCGTTACCGTTCATCTTGTGTTTTTACTGTAACTTTTGGATATGTCGTCATCATATATGCCAGAAACGCCAGATCTTTTGGAAAATATCTATGGTCATATGATTTAAATCATTGTCTTAAATTTATCTATATCTTAAGTCGTGCAAAAATACTTGTTAATAATTCGTATTCGATATATTTCATTCAAACTTTTTCTTTTTTAAATATATATTTTCCTATCCCTGAGGTTTCAATATAGAATTTAACTTACCTTAATTGATATGCAACCAATATTTAAAAAAAAAATTATTTAATAAAAATATATTAAATAGCAGAAAAATGAACTTGCATGTATGTAGGAAAATTATCTTCGTATCGAATTTTCTGTGCGAATGTTTGTATATGTCATATTGTCAAGACATGGGTATTTATGGTGTTAAAAAGCTGTTAGTATTCTAAAAGCAGATTGTTTGTGAAATGTAAATTAGACAGGTGTTTGTGTTCGCGTTGCCTACTACTTGTAATCAGCTGTTTGATTGAACACCCTGAATCTATTTGTAAGAAAATTTATTGGCATATTAAAATATCGCACGATGCTTGAAGCTCGACAATTTAATATTCAGGGTAAAATAAATAGACAACTCACTAATATGTCATTAGCATACAAAATCATAGACTGATATCTTTAATGAGAAAACTAACAAGACCTGAAAAAAAGACATCTCCATTTTTTGTTGTTACTAGGTCTTTGAACAACTTACAAGAAGGGTGCTATGGTCTAGAGAGCTCGCAACCAGTACCCCAATTCAACAGGACAGAAGGGAGGAAAAACCTGTGGTAAGTGTTAATATTAGCGCATTTTGTTTCTTATAAATAATGTTTCGATATTTGTAAAGTGTGATGATTAAAAAAACATGTCAGACATACCAAAGCTCATTTGTTTGCTGTGACCTGGTTTTGAGAAATTTATCCGTTTCACAGATGTAAATTCCAGAACCTTTTTATTGTTTATTTTTTTCATAAATAAAGAAGAATAATTAGAACCATTTGAAACGAATATTTATACTTTCAGAATGGGGGATAAATTTACGTAAACATGCATATATATATATATTCCGTTTCAGACCATTTCCTGGGAATCGAAAAGCAGGAAGAGTTGAATTCCCCAGACTCCATCCTCAGATTTACCATCATCCCCAGAGGATCCATCCATGGTAAGTTATTTACTCTAAAAATTCCTATAAAATGTTTTCAATCGATAAGAAATTTAAAACACCTTTTTAAAGGACAGTCCGCATCACTATTTGTATCGTCTCCTTTATGTTTATTATTTTTCTTTTACACTCAATGTGTAGTATACATTTATTTTTTAATTTTGTCTTCCAATTTTCAAAATATCATTACCGGGTAACATTTTTTGTTTTGTCATTAAAATTTGCTAAACAGAATACTTGATATAGTCAACGTCAGACCCTTTAAAAAATATCTTTATATAAAGTCATACAACCAAACCTCAAAATGCAATAAAAAAATAATAATTCGTCAATTTTCTGAGCCGCCGCTTTGTCAGTGTTACACACGGTTCTTACCGCTTTCTTATGTATTTCATTCGTTAAGATAAATTTCAGCATAAACAGTGGATTTTTAACGTTTTCCGTATTGAAATATAACTTAATTAGATCGAAATAAAACAATCTTTTGATATGTAATGTTGTCGGAACTTTAGTTTAAGTTCACTCAATTCAATTAATTTAGTCGGAAATAATAGTGTTCTATCATGTTCAAACTTATTTATTTCGTTGCAGTCAAAAGAGTGGGTGGATCCGGAAACGGAAAGGATTCGCATGCAACTGGAGAAAGTCCCACAAGAGTTCAAGTGCATAAAAAACAAAATGAAGAAATGGAGCGCAAATTAACATTCAGGTGTTGGAGTAGACAAAACGTAGCCTATTTAAGACCAAGAAAGTGACATTAAACAGTGATTGGGGGCATACTTTGCTAAACGTGATATTCCAAAAGTACACTTTTTACAGAAATTGTTAACGTTCAAATGATTGGTCAGTTTAAAATTGAAAAAAAAATGCAGCGCATATTAACATCAAGCTGTTGGAGTAGACCAAACGTGGTATATCAAAGACCCAGAAAGTGACATAAAACAGTGATTGGGGACATATTTTACTAAACGCGATATTCCAAACGTACACGTTTTACAGAAATTGTTTAAGGAGGTTCGCTCCTCATGTTTTGGGTTTTCTGTCAGATTCTCGGAATCCTCGGGGTTTATCCATTTAAAAGCATTATAATTTTTTGCCCATTGACCCCCTTATTTTTTTCCATAATTTCATTTTATACATCTTTATGAGCATTCTGTAAAAATTTCATTGAATTCTATTTATTCTGTCACATTCATTCTTGGTCAAACCTTGTTAATGTTAATCCTATGAAAAATCAGAGGAGTTCAGTTTCCCGCCAAATTTTCAATCACTTAAATCTCAAAAACGAGGTCATCAACCTATCAATTTTTTTCACTTAAGTTACTTTTTTTTGAATTTTCTAACAAAAAATCATGTTTATTTGAAATCCTACTTATTTTCAAATGGAGTAGCGAACCCCCTTAAGTTCAAATGATTGGTCAGTCTATCTTGATTGTTAATCCTGTTTGTCAATCAATTTCTTCATTCTGTTTAAAATTTGAATCTTATGCTTGTTTTATCGTTATTCAGTTTTTCTGTTAATCTTTGAAATATAGACATGTAAATTAAAATATGGAAATTAAAATCGACTTCGTATCTATTTCATCATATAACTAGTTCCCTCGGGGAAAACAAGCATCCGATCAACTTCAAAGAAATTAACTGTTTTCTTACACTGCTGTCGGTGTGTGTGTAATACATATTTCCTGTCATATTTCTTCCCGCATTTGATGCACATGAATGTGTTATCTGTGTGATGCTGATTTACATACTGATTCATCTCTTTTAGATGATCAAATTCTACAAAGGGTTTTACACTTCTGACAATGTTTGGAATATTTGTCTTTTCTGTTGAACATTTTGTCACATTTACTACAAGTGAATCGTTCACAATTACTGTGAAAAGAGTTATTGTGTCTGTTCAGTTCAGATTGTCGACCAAAGATTTTAAAACATTTATTACACTGATTGATTAGTTAGAGTTTAACGTCCAATGAGCAATATATCAGCTATATCAGGACGAGAACAAGTCAATCAATGCAAACAATTGTAAGTAAAAGAAGAAAGAAATAAAGGTGGAAGGGACAACCGGGGTAACGACTTTTGATTACCACTGGAAAATGGGAGAAATGGGCAGGGGCAGGAAATTTAGCTTTACATACGACACCCAGTGCGTCTGCTCTCTTCAGAGAAATACAGAAGGGGTCTTTATACTGCATGGAACGTGCCGTTTCTCCGAACACTGAAAGACCATTTTGTAAGTACCGGTTCCTTTCAGTATGACCCCCTTTTATAGGAGTGTGTAAGGGATAAACAAAGGAGGAGGTATGGTAAGGCCACTTTTTTGGCCCCTAATGTCGAAAATACAATGTATTGTAACTCAATCAATTATCACTCTTTAGATGTTCATAAGACATTAGTCTATCAGATAACAGTAATCATAGATTTGAATTCTGTCTCCTACCTATTTTCGTACTAGGCTCTATAACTTAGTGTTTTTCAGGAAAACCTTAAAATCCTTAACACTTGCCTCATTTTGACGTCTTATCATTAATATTTAGAAATGAGCAACAGCCTTACCCATGAAGATCTTTTGCTATGAGAGGTATTTATAACAAATATTAATGTGGTTGAAATATCTTTTTGGGTAACGCTGTTGCTCACATTTGATTTTGATTGATTGATTATTGTTTAACGTCTACTCAGCAATATTTCAGCTATATCAAGACGAGAACAAGTTTGTTGATAAATAATCACTTTGGGGTATGGAAAGGGCCATGGGACGGGAAATTCTGACTGCCACTGGAAAAGAAGGGTGAAATCGTCAAGGGCGGGGAATTTAGCCTTGTAGCCGATCACCTACGGCCCACCCAAAAAGAGCTTGCTACAAGGGTTCTTTAACGTGCAGGAAGCGTGGCATTTCTCCCAACACGTGGACCTGAGTTTACATCCCATCCGAAAGATGGGTTGTGTATTTATTAATCCCGCACAACCACGGAATGGGTCCTATTTCTATATCCCGGGACCCTCGGGGTCAGCCTCCGTTTAGGAGGGGTCACACCCCGCAAGCCGGAGATACTGGGTCCTATTTCTATATCCCGGGGTTCCCTCGGGGTCCTCTGTTAGGATGGCTCCTACTCCAAGCTCAGAGGATGCTGCGGGCCTATTCTTCAGCCGGGACCGCGCATGGCGGCATTTGATTTTGATCAAAACTTCATACAAAATGGCCGTATTTGGTTAATTGCCCTAAATTTGGCATGTTTATGACGTGACTGTGACGTCATGACTGACATTTCTGTATAAAAGTGTCTAGATTATATTACTATAATATTTTGGCGAATAAATCAATGCACTTTTGGAGAGGTTGAATGATTTTTATACTTTTGCAATTCAATGGGCCAATTTCATATTGCTTAGCATACCTCCTCCTTTGCATTGATGGTCATGTCAGATGCAGAAAGTAAATTCACAGTGACTTCGGTATTTAGTTATTTGTTACCACTAGGTCGATGCCACTGCTGGTGGACTGTTAGTCCCCGAAGGTATTCACCAGCCCAGTAGTCAGTACTTCGATGCTGACCCGAAAGCCGATTATTTTTGAAACCTTCCAATATCTAAAATTTTGTAAATTTTATTGAAAACTGGTTATTTGTTCTCTGTCAGTTTTTAAACATCTTTGAGTTTATGGTCTTCCAAACGTTTAGATTTTATCTGCACTGATGAGACATAAGTTGTCGAAATGCGCATATGCAGAAAGTAAATTCACAGTGACTTCGGTATTTAGTTATTATGTTCATGTTAATATTTGCTGTTTAAGTCGATACGTGATGATCGGTATGAGTCACCACCCTATACCTTCATCACCGGTTGTGTGTTGATAGTTACCATAGGTTGGTGTACAATTGTGTACATGACTTTGTCTAATATGTACATTGTTATTAAATGGGTAGTATTTCCATCGGCAACATAGATTAATTGTACTCGTCTGTTAAACGCATGAAATTTCGAAAAGTACTTTTCGTCGCTATTCAAATGAGCAAAGTTTAGCAGATTTTTTTAAACATAGAAAACGGAAAAAATATTCTTGAATTTTCATGTTACTGATTTCCCTGTTGTTCTCCTCTGTTTAACGCATGAAATTTCGGAAAGTACTTTTCCTCGCTATATAATAAAGCAAAATTTAACATATCTTTAAAGAAAGCGAGCGGAAATTTCATGTTACTGATTTCCCTCTGCTACACTGAACAATACTGATAATAGAAAGGACAAGAATGAATTTAAAAATTTAATTACACAGTTTCGCACCATAAAACACGAAATAAGCCCAACTTCACATAAGCAAGTCCATTTCAAATTAAGTTCTTGAACATAACAATGTCTCCATTCCATAAAATTGTCGATATTACACATAGTAGAAGAAGTGTTGTCAACCAGTCTTCGAACAATTTAATGCAATTTTACCTAAACGCAAATGAATGTCAGTGAGGCAAATATATTTTTGAAATATCTGTTTGGTAGCTGATTGGTTATTGCCATTGCCATTCTAACCACCAATTAAAAACTTTGGTACGTCTTACTTCTCTGACATTAAAACAGTACCAAAGTTAAATTTTGAAAAGATTTGTAATCATTTAAGTGTTCAGACATAGACAATGACAAATCGGTACCACAAACGTCACTAACGAAGATGAAACTAAAATTAAACAAGACAACAACAAAAAACAAAAACAAAAAAACTAAAGCACTGACAGTGTGAACTCCCATAAAAACCGAGAGCGACATCAGGTGGTCCGGAGGGGTAAGCATGTCCTGCTCTGTTAACAGCACCCGTCACACTATGAGTGAGTCAATCCATGAAAATATCAAAGTTGGTAGTCAAATCCGAGATTGATTGATTGATTGATTATTGTTTAACGTCTACTCAGCAATATTTCAGCTATATCAAGACGAGAACACGTTTGTTAATAAATAATCACTTTGGGGTATGGAAAGGGCCATGGGACGGGAAATTCTGACTGCCACTGGAAAAGTAGGGTGAAATCGTCATGGGCGGGGAATTTAGCCTTGTAGCCGATCACTTACGGACCACCCCAAAAAGAGCTTGCTACAAGGGTTCTTTAACGTGCAGGAAGCGTGGCATTTCTTCCAACACGTGGACCTGAGCTTACATCCCATCCGAAAGATTCTTTTTCTTTGTCTTGTTGTCCACTAGTTACGCGTGTACGGGTAAGGAAGCGTTGATTTTTTTTTTTAGAAAATGTAATTCTTAATCACAAAAGGGTACTCATTTTGATCTATAAGTACCCTTTGGTCTGAGCTTGTCCCGATAGTACAAGGCGCAAGATTTTGAACACTAAATGAAATATAATTCAGCGCGCTTTCCAATTAGCCAAATTTTACCAAAGTCCGTTGAGAAATAAGAAGTAATACACGTTTGAAGTCCAGCTTTGTCAAATAAATATTTATTTCTGTTATTTCTTATTTCATCTGTGCTCATTTCTACAGACACGACAGAAGATGAAGAATGGCTGACGAACTGGAACTGTACAAGTGGTTATTGTATGAATTCTTTATTGTCATCACATTTGCGCGGAACTAAAGGACTAAACAACAAAGTTCAGTAAAATTAAATCAATAGAGGTGCAATGAAGCAGCTAAACTTAAACATCAACCTTTGATTCATAACAGGAAAACTGGCTTCTACGAAGGTAACATCAGGTTTGATAACGTTATAATTTTTCTGAAAAGGATTACAAATAGGAAGATATCAAGTGATGACTTTGAAAGTAAAAACCAAGATCAAATTGACCCTAGCTAATTAAAGAGAATTATGTCTGGACAGATTCGGCTAAAAACTTCAAATAAACTTTATTAGAGATGTTCGCTCTGACGATTTGACATAATTAAATTGTTCTTATCTTTATATACAAAAAACTAAACAATAGATGCGATCCCGATAAAGAAATTATTACTATTATACAAGCAATAATGTTTATTACAGCTATAATGACTTTTTCAACAATTGCACATATTGCTTGACTATATTAATAATCTCGTCAAATCGCACTTGGTCGATAGTGGTAAAATAGTACAAAATATTTCTACAATTTATTAATGGGATGGTCGATTGACGTTGGTATGCCTTTCAGTGTCGGCAATATAAAAAGGTGAGAAGGAAAATCGATACACTTTATATGTACATTAAGCAGTTATTAAAAATATTTTGTGAACTTGTTTAACCGTTTAAATCTATGTCATGACATGTGTTTCAATAAAGACCTTTAGGAAGCGTATAATGAACTCGCATTGTCTTATAAGAACGCCTTATAACGCACTAATTTTTACGGAAGCGTATAGTGGACTCGCCTTGTCTTATAAGAAAACGTTATAACGCACTAATTTTCTTAAATAAAATAACCTTATCTCCTTTTAAGGTGATATATCGTGTTAAATAAAACGACCTTGTCTAATTATAAGGCAACAAATCGTATTATTTATGACAAGTTGTTGCTTTATAAAGAAATTTCTCTAGGAGGAGTTGTCGCCACAAAGTATATACCCCAACGGTAAACAGTAAAAAAATCAACATCAAAAAATAATAATAATAAAGTCAAATCATATGGTGCACAATGGCAACATACACTGAACATTCCGTGAAATTTTTATTGAATTTCACCATGTGCTCTAGGAGAAATTGTCACCACAATGTGTGTACCATTATAGCGGACGGAATAACGAACGGACAGACGAACGGACACCATGATCACTATATGTCATTCGCTTATAAAGGGGTACGAAGCAATTGAGTAACATTCAAAATGGATGATGTTAAGACTACAATTTGTTTTAAATAAGACATTTAATTGTCTTCTTAGACAAAATATTCGTAATTTTTTTGTGTTATCACCTAAATAAAACGAGTTAACAAAGAGCGCTTATTGTTTTACAAAGCAAGACAAGACTTTAAATAAAAAATGTTGTTGCCTTGTATATCACAGCATGTTTTAACTTAATACATCCTAAACTCTTCTATTTGTTTTCATGCAGTAAGTGAATACAGTGTTATTTTAATTTAACGTAAAACGTTTTGAATTAAACGAGAAATGTCTTTACAAAGCAAAAGCTTGTCATTTTGCCTTATAAGAAGACAAGGTTGTTTTATCACCTTATAAGGAGATAAGGTTATTTTATTTAAGAAAATTAGTGCGTTATAAGGTGTTCTTATAAGACAAGGCGAGTCCACTATACGCTTCTGTACCTTTGTAATTCACATGTTACATTTTTATTTGCAATTTATAATCTTAATATTGTATTACTAACTTCTCAATGTGTTACTTGATCTTTGTCTACTTATACAGCTGCTTATTAACGTTGTTTTTAATTAGGGTTAACAGAGCTAGAGAGACAAAGTTACGCACGGTATTGCATCGTGCAACGTAACACGTTTAAATTTCCGATCTTATTTCTGTGGAATAAAGTTTTTAGTGAAGGTAGATAGACACTTGTATTCGAATCCATGAGATTTTGCTTTAAGTCGGCTCAATTAAATATCAAAGCGTACCAAACCCAAAACCGAAATCTGTTATGAAATGTATGGGCCACCATACTTGTTTTTTTTTTCTACAATTGGAGTCAAAGTGTGCTCATTTTTAGTCATTTTTCACCTAAATTTACAAAGAATGCATGGGAAAATATGGAAAGGCAACTTTCAGCTCAATAGAAATAAGCCTTTTATCCATGAGAATTTTATACTTTTTTGTAAATAAATAGTATGATATGATCTATTGATTACAATGAAAAAAATGTATATGTCACCATGCTTTTAACGGAGATATTTTACAAAGTGTCGGAATTAGTAAATATTTACGGGATAAACTTTGATAAAACGAAAATCCTGTATGTTTGTAAAATGGCTCCGTAGATTTGTGATTTATGTTGTCAACCCTATTTCATATCCTTCCTAAAGGCCGTTTGATAAAAAGAACGGTGTACGCACTTCGTTTCGGCAAACAAGTTCCGGATATTTTGATTTATCTGACTTTAAATTCTGGGTTTTTAAAAATTGACCAATAATTATTACATTTTTGATAATTTCACTTTAATTTTGGTTTTTATATCAAGTTTAAAAATATTTATCTGTAAAATAGAACAATTTATAGATATAATGGTCCTTAATTTCCTAGTTTTGTTATCCCGGATGCACTAATAGGCACAACCAACTATAATGTACTGGCGGTATTTGGCCACAGCTTTAATAATAAGAAAATATTCATAAATGCATATATAAGTTAATTAATGTCAACATTTTAGATAATATAAGATATTTCCTGTAAGACATATAGATAATATAAGATATTTACTGTCCACCATATAGACAATATAAGATATTAGCCGTTCAAGATATACACATAGATATAGACATTCCGCTTAAACCGGTGCTAGGGACCGTCTTGAACTTACTGTGAGGTAAGAGCGTTTGCTCTTTGTTGAAGGCCTCATAGTGACTTCAAGATGAAGAACAACAATCAAAGCGTTGTTCCATTTGCTTAATCTTACCACGTATTTAAAGGGATTTTGTCCCATGTACATTTACTCCATATCCCTTTATTTGTTTAATTACCGTCGAGTTTGTCTCTCGTGCAGTGTGGAGTCCGCAAAAAGATTCCCCATGCTTGAGGTGTATGCTCTGTAAATTGTCAGTTATGGTGTACTTGTTCATCTAAGAGTTTCTCATATGAATGCACTATAAAAATTCAACATTTGGCTTTTTTGCTTTGGAGAAAATTAAACTATTTTTCTGGCTGTCTGTATATATATTGCCAGCTTCTCCCGATTTTAATTGCCAAGTTTTCTTACAAACAACTCGATGAGTGCCCTGTGATCGTTTATATGTTGTATTGTCTATTTCAATGATCCCTTTGTCTGGCAATGGATGACAGTGTTTGTAAGAGTACTTCGCCCGATATGTTTGTATGTTTATAATACAAAGATAAACAACGCAAGGTACTTCAAAGGTTCTATGTGTGTTGCCGAAAATATCTCAAGTATTTTCTATTTAATCCTAATTTGAAAGTCCTTCAATGTGGGTCACTGCAGTTTTAGCGATTAGAGACAATTACCAGTTAGGGTCCTAATAAACTTAAGGGGCGCGTGGTATATTCTTTGGCGTCTCTGAATGACTTTAAGATGAAGAACAACAATTCATGACTATAAAATGTGATATTAGAGATTCTTTTAATTTTCAATTAAATGAGCGAGGGTGGAAAGATATCAAATGGTTTAAATGGACCATAGATTCAGAAAAGTTAGTATTAAATGCTCTTGCATCACATAAGATAAAAAATGACATTATAGATTTTGAACTTAGCAATTTTTCAGAAAATCAGAAAGGTGTTGATGGTGCAGTGAAAAACCTGACAAAAATTTTTGAAAACATTTCTGAAATTTCATGTAAAACTATTAAAAAGAATACTAAAAGAAAATAGAAAAAATACAGACAAGTATGGTCTGATTACACCGTCTATCAAACTAAAAAAGAAATAAATAAGCTTGGTAATAGTCTAAAACAAAATCCAAACAATCAGTTGAAAAATAGATATTTTGAATTAATAAAAACATTTAGGAAAATGGTGAAATTTAAGAAATTACAATATAAAAAAAAATTTAAGTCATTAAGTGATACTTTTAATAAAAAACCAAAAGACTATTGGAAAATTTTAAAAGAACTAAAGGAAAGAAAGCCCATTGATAACGAAATACCTGAAATTTTAAAAGATGACAAAAATGCTATTCGACATATACAACAACAAGGCAATCCTTCAGTTCTTAATGATTAATTTGTCCGTGAAATAAATAAAAAAATACAAGAAATGGATAGCAAGATTGAAATAAATGAGAAAACAGATATGCCTATTACATTTTCTGAAGTTAAAAACGTTATATGTAATCTGAAAAAAGGAAAATCTCCTGGTCCAGATAATGTTTTAAATGAAATAATAAAATACAGTATAAATGTTACTATTAAAGGTATAGTTAAGCTTTTTAATCTTATTTTGAGCTCTGGTGTCTATCCATCTCTGTGGAAAAAATCATTTGTAGTATTGTTACATAAATCTGGAGAAAAGAGTGACCCCAATAACTATAGAGGGTTATCACTCACATGCTGTCTTTCTAAATTATTCAATGCTGATAAATTTAATGGAAGACTTATACAGCCTAAGTCAGTTTGGTTTCAGAAAGAATCATAGAACTTCTGATAGCATTTTTATTCTAAAATCTTTGATAAATAAATACATACATCGAAATAAAAAGAAAATTTTTGGATGTTTTGTAGACTTGAGAAAAGCCTTCGATTCCGTTTGGAGAAATGCCCTCTTGTATAAATTGTATAATACAGGAAATGGGAAAAAAGTTTCTGTGTAATTAAACAACAATATATGGCAACAAAATCATGCCTAAAGTTTCAAAATTTACAATCTGAATACTTTGATATTTCAAGAGGAGTAAAACAAGGGGATTCTTTGAGCCCTACTCTATTTAATATTTTCATAAATGATATTGGAAACGAATTTTCTAACACTGACAATTTTCCTTTAAAACTTATAGGCTCTCAAATCGGTTGCCTCCTTTTTGCTGATGATTTATTGATACTATCTGAAAGTAAAGAAGGTTTACAAAATAGTTTAAATAATCTTGAAAAGTACTGTGACAAATGGCAATTGTCTTTAAATATAAAAAGACAAAAACTATGGTTTTTCAACATTCAAATATTAAAACAATAAAATCGTTTATAAAATATAAAAAACAAGATTTAGAAAATGTTTCAGAATATACTTTTCTATGAGTACAAATTAAATAAAATGGAAATTTAAACCATAGTTCAGAAGAACTGGTAAAAAAGGCAAAAAAAGTTTTATTTGGTATTAAATCTTATACTGGTTCCTTGAACAATTTACCTGTAAATGTTGCATGCAGTTTGTTTGATACAATGGTACAGCCTATAGCAACTTATAATGCAGAGGTGACATTTATGGATACATATCTGGTCTTTCATAGAGCTAAACAGCGTTCTAATATCACTGGAAAAGAGTCTGAATTTCTCAACTTTACAGATAAAACTTGTTTGGAAAAACTCCATTTATCTTTTTGTAAATTTATTCTAGGTACTCGTAAAACCTCTTCTAATTTAGCAGTACGAACTGAATTAGGTAGATATCCATTGGAACTTAAAATAAAAATTCAAAGTTTATTATTATTTATAAGATTTTTAAATTCTGATGTTAACTCCTTGTTACACGAATCATTCTTATTAACAAAAAAATTAGACTCTTCAGGATGTTATACTTGGTACACATATATTAAAGATATTGCAAAGGAGATAAACTTAGAACTAGATAATTTAGAAGGTGTAAACAGTAAAAGTCAGATAGTCTCAATTAAAAAAAATCTAAAAATACAATTTTTAAATTATTACAAAAGGGTTTATGAACAAAAATTTGAAAAAATAGATAATACTAGCAAACTTTTTTAGCTCGCCGGGACGAATGTCCGGAGAGCTATTGTCATACCCCCGGCGTCGGCGTCGTCGGCGTCGTCAGCAAAAACTTTAACCTTGCTTGTGAAATTGAGACCTTAAGAGTTGGGATGTAGATATTTAGTGTGTAGCTTCCTTGCAATGAGAGCTTTCTTTTGGCACCATATTTGTAGACATTTTGACCTTGGCCTTGCCCCTAGGGCAATATATAAAAAACTTTAACCTTGCCTCTAGAAGGCAGGCTTTTAGTGGTAGGGTGTTCATATTTGGTTTGTGACTTGCTTATGATGAGAGCTTTCTAGCGGTACCATATTTGTAGACATTTTGTCCTTGACCTTTCCCTGAGGGCAATTTTTGAAAAACTTTAACCTTGCCTCTAGAAAGTAGGCTTTTAGTGGTAGGGTGTTCATATAGGTTACTGGAATCCCCGGCGAGCTATGTTGTCTTCTGACAACTCTTGTTTTTATAAAAATCTCAAACAAAATTTGGGAAAAAGAAATTTACTTAAATTCATATATTTTTGAAAAAAAGAAGGCAAATTGTAAAATTAAGAATAAGTGATCATAAATTGTTAATAGAAAAAGGTAGATACTTAAAGATACCTAGAGAAAATAGACTATGCCAGTTTTGCAATATTGTGGATGATGAATTTCACTTTTTGTTATATTGTAAGAAAAATTCTACTTTTCAATGTAATTATATCTGAAGATGTTAAAAATTTTAACACTTTCACTGAAAATGAAAAAAAATAATTTTTGCTGTGCCCATCAACAATAAAGCAAGTAGAAAAAATAGGGTCCTTTATAAAACGGTCATTAGAACTGAGGACAGGGGACTCATAACTCTGTTATTATTTTTCTTTACTTGCTTGTTTTATTTGTTAATGTCACAAACTACATGTATGTTTATATGACAATAAATATTTGATTTTGATATATTTGTATAGGATGTGTCATATCCATTTCAAATTTAGTTGTGTAAAATTTGATATAATGGTATAAAAGGACTTCATTATTTTTTTGTCATGTTTTCTGTGGCTGTAAACTGCGATGTACTAATAGATTTTAGTAAATTTCCTAAGAAATACTTCGTCGTTATAAGAGAGATACACGATTTTATTGTGCAAAAAATATTGTTTTTTGTGATTTTATAAAAGTATATTTTGAAATAATGTAATTGAACTTTCTTTGTCCCTTTCTTAATTATTCGAACCTTATTAGGGATTAGCATATTGAAGAACAAAAATACTGAGTTAATGAAACTTTAAGTTCACCTTTCACCTGCTTTGAATATACTTACGGTTGTTCTAATATGTAGCTGTCTTGTTTAAGATTTGGTAAAATATTTGACCGATACATATAAATATATTTTTTTTTCTCCCATACATATTGTTATATATTAAATTTTGATTTGTTTTTCTCTTTATATATTTTACCAATACATATAAATATACATTTTGTTACCATCAATGATCTGTGGTTACTATGTGAACAGCGATGTATTGGTCAAATATAATATACATATATAAGATTTTTCTCTTCATATATTTGACCGATGCATGTAAATATATATCATTTTTTTCTGTTCCTGTTTCCATCTTATTATTTGAACCGCGATGTATTGGTCAAATATTTGACCGATACATGCAACTATATATCAAATTTGTCGTTTCATATATTTGTCTGCTACATATAAGTATACATCCTGTCACCATCAATGATCTGTGATTAGTATACCAACTGCGACGTATTGGTAAAATATTTGACCGGTACATATATAAATATATATCATATTTTGAAATTATAAAGTCGACTTTCCTTTACAATTTTAAAGATACAATTTCTGTGGATGTTTCAAAGACAATTGATATAAACATTTTAAAAACACAAGATTACTTTATTACAACATTGCACAAGCATTTTTCGTTGTTTCCGTAATGTCGAAAATGCAGAGATTCAAGCTTTTTTTTTTTGGAATTGGCGACTGCCAGTTGACAGGATAATGCCAGTTGAAAAGATAATGTGTTTGGAGTTTTTTTTCATTTTGTATAAAATTTCACAATCAGCAAAAAATATGCTGGAGTTAGTTTTTTATTCTGTTCAAAATTTCACAATCAACAAAATATGCCGAGTTTGTCTTTTATTTTGTATAAAATTTCAAAACAACAATACTGATTTATCTCTCAAGGGTTTCAAAATTGAGGTAATCATTCATTTATAATAGAAATTATGTACAAAACAGACGGTTATTTCTCTTTCAAAGGAAACTTGACACTGAGAACTGAGTACTCCTTGCAACCCCCAAGGAGCAAATCAAACGCTCATAGCGATCCCCGCAGAATAATCTAAAATAATCAGTAACAATTAAATAAACTAAATTTATTAGTTCAGCATATAAAGAAATGTTGAAAATAACATATTAACTAATTAAATAAGAGACCTTTTATATATAGAGGAAGGTGAAAGATTGAAATTTTTAATGAAATAAAAGTAATAAACTGTGAAATTTCTGTCCATAATTTCACGCCAAGATGTAACTTTACAATAGGCGTCGTCAACGTTGTTGTTATGAAAACGTCTCCGCCCATTAACATCGAAAACGTTGTTCATGAAAAGAAGTTTGAATTAAAGCATTAAATACGAGAGGACTGGTCTAAATAATAAAAACAATTATCCTAGATTCTGATTATCGAAAATATTCAACTCATGATAGAAAAACACTTGTTCACTCATGCCCTGGGTGCATTCGTAATTTACTGTGTTGTTCCACCACTTTTTGAATATGTTGTGATCACCAGAATCTCGAATTATTTTTAATTAATCTTCAATAATACCGCATCAAACTCTTCCGTCCCAGTATTTCTTGGAAACCTTGTTGTAGAAACCTATAAATGTATGCTTAGTATCCTCTTTAACTATAATGTAAATTGAGATTGGCTAGCCACTTATACATTTTAAATATCACATATTAGATTGAGGTATCGTTGTTTGGAAATTACAATGGGTAGATAACTATATAGTGAAGTTACAGTTTATTAAGTTTCTGCATATGGGCGTTTCGATAACTTTTATCTCCTTGGTGCAGATCAAATCAAAACATCTGGAAATCCGTAGACCGAAAATTGTGTAAAAGCTGGTGGATGTAAAGGTTTAGACACGGACTCAAAAATGCAAGTTGTGTAAAAATGCTGCTCTTTGTTTCTTTGTTTTTCAGATATCTCTTGAAATACAGGGTACACATTTTTTAGTACTTTCTTTCAAAATCTTCATATAATGGCTTGATTTTTCTGCAATAAAATTAAGGTTAGACTTTTTCTCATGAATCTTTGATGAGGTCTATAATTTATTATAATATATCTCGTTATTTTTGATTTTTTTTTTTTAATAATTTATAAATTCTTAATACTATATATTTTTATTTCTTCATGAATCGCTCATATACACGATTATCCTAAATATGACTAATGTTTAAAACAGCAACTAAAACATACTATATAAGCATTCAAGGAAGTCCAAATCAGGATCTTTTACCCTAACTTGTTAGCATTTGGAAATAATAACTAACCATTTTTTTCATATTATATTTGCTAAAATTTCATTGCAATTGTTAGCTTTATTATTTCATTGCAATTGGATCTGTGAAAAATCGTCATTCTGTGACCAAATGTCTGCTAACTTGTAAGCTTTTTAAAATTTATCCAAACGCTCTGCATGCTAATTTTTAAGTACAACTAAATCAAATTTCATATTTCTCATATCTATATAAAAAAAACTAATACTTCTTTTCAAAGATATTACTATTTCTCCTATACTTTTAATATCGTCATAGTCATTTTTTTAGTTCGACACAGAAGACCATCATGCTGATGCATATTATAGTATTAATTCTGATCAAATAAAAAGCGATGATTTCATCGTTTTTATTACGCATCTTGTATTTTGCACTAGTAGATATTTCAATATATGTTGGGATTCTGTTTATAATCGCAGCTACACCTTTTCAGGTCTAACTAAGTATATAACTATAGAAAAAAATAATATATTTCACCAAAGATGTAACTAAAACATTAAAAAAAAATAAATGAAATTTAACTAACTTACTGCAGTTTCGTTGATTTTAGTTTTCGTACTGGTACTTTCAACTGAAAAAGCACAATCATCAAACATCGGCATAAACAACAATATATAAACACTGCCTCGTGCTGACCAACTCGTAGGAAAGACAGTAGATGTGGAAAATGTGGCACCACAAAGGTCTCCCTTGTTTTGCATGTAAATGTGAAAGCCTGTTAGACTCCTGACATCCCAAGTTCACAATCTGATAATGATTTCTAAATGTTTTCAATAAATCATGTAAAACTTTTAATGAAAATAGAGAATCTATGTAGTAAAAAACAAATTGATTTAATTCCGTTTACGAGGGCTGTTTTTGATCAAGACTAACAGGTCCTATCACAATTTACCCCTTGTTTTTCTTTCCTGTCTCATTTATATTTAACATAGTTGTAATTAGACAAGGAAACAGACTTGACTTGTACACGGAACGTCTCAGATAAACATTTAGATAGTGTAATTGACAGTCAGTTTGGACCAATTAAATTATCTTTTACATAAATGTTGCATTAGAATATTTAATACATATGTTATGATAATTTCGTGGCGTCTCTTTCTATCCTGTATGTTACTATTAATGTTTAATTCTTTTCCTGATTTGTGAAAATAACTTTAAATTTTAATTGCAAATAATAACTTTATATAATAATTTTCTACAATTGTTTTTTCAAACTGACTACTCTTTATATGTATACATACCATCTAAAATGTAGGTGTTACAAAAAAAAAAAAAAAAAACTCTGAGTCTCCAATTGTGTTGTGTACCAGATGTCAGTAATTGTGTTTTTAAGATTTAACAAATCTCAGCTACAGTTATTACTAAAATTTATTGAACAGGTTGGGCGAGGCTTAATTTTCTCCGTCTTGTAGGTAAGTTTAAAACGAATAATCCCGATATCATTGACCGGTGACCAGTCAGGTCAATTAAATAGAGTAATGGTGATGATGAAAGCTACATTGAGTGGATGTATGGGAGAATAAGTTCGATTTCTGGTGATAATAATTTATTTGTTTCCCCTTATTATATTACGATAAGATATAAGTTAGAGTTTAACGTCTAGTGAGCAATATTTCAGCTATATCAGGACAAGAACAAGTTAATCAATGCAGAAAATTGTAAGTATAGGAAGAAAGAAATAAAGGTGGAAGGGACAACCGGGGTAACGACTTTTGATTGCCACTGGAAAATGGGAGAAATGGGTAGGGGCAGGAAATTTAGCCTTCCATACGACACCCAGTGCGTCTGCTCTCTTTAGAGAAATACAGAAGGGGTCTTTATACTGCATGGAGCGTGGCGTTTCTCCACACAGTTTGGCTACAATGGTTCGCGGTCAGGCTTTCCGTATTATGACCTGACTACCCCGCATAGACAGGGCATTCCCCTATCCACCATCTGAGGACAGCTCTGTAGCCGGAGCCCCTGAAAACCGATCCAGGTGCCGGGCCTCTGTTAGGAAGACTCATACTCCAAGCTAAGAGGATGCTGCGGGCCTATTCATAAGCCGGGACCGCGCACGGCGGTATTATTTTATGAGTTTAGGTAAGAATGTTCTGTTTAGCTGTGGCAAGTTTTTTCCACATGTACATCTCCCACATACAAAAATTGTACTGTCACAAGTACAGAATCTGTGGTGCAATTCATTTTATTCTCTGTATTATACATGTAGTATGTGTTGTTTAATAAAGAAATTATAATTGTATTTTGTTTTTTTTTCAGTTAATATTCCAACTGACCACTATTATAGTGTACATATGAGGAGTGAAGATAGTTTTCCTGACTTTGCTGACAAATCAGATTACCCTAATTTCAGAAGTCATTGCATTGGAACAAAATATTGAGAAGTGTCATGATAAGCAGCACCTTCTTCGAGAAAGCTTTTGAAATATTGTGACGGACAGTTGTGAAAATGTGAAGAAGTACACAGGAATCCCAAAATGATCTCGGTTGAAAGGAGTCTTAGGTAGGCCTTTTTCGCTCACTTCACAAAAGGCCTGGGTGTGCTTTCCTCTTCAAATTGTGTCTGTCGACTATTTATCAATTCAGAGCAGGACATGCTTACCCTTCCGGAGCACCTGATGTCACTGTCAGTTTCACTGGATTTCACACTGTGAGTGCTTTGTTTTGAATGTTGTGATTTCTGTTTCTGTGCTTTGTGTCTATCTAGCGTCGTTGTTTTGTGTCTGGCGTCATTGTTTTCTGTGTTCTCGTTTTGGCCATGCCTTTGGACTTCGATTTTTGTAAATTTCACTCCTATGTTCCTTCGGTATTCTACTGCCGTTGGTTTCATTGATTGATTGATTGAATATTGTTTAACGTCTACTCAGCAATATTTCAGCTATATCAAGACGAGAACAAGTTTGTTGATAAATAATCACTTTGGGGTATGGAAATGGCCATGGGACGGGAAATTCTGACTGCCACTGGAAAAGTAGGGTGAAATCGTCAAGGGCGGGGAATTTAGCCTTGTAGCCGATCACCTACGGACCACCCCAAAAAGAGCTTGCTACAAGGGTTCTTTAACGTGCAGGAAGCGTGGCATTTCTTCCAACACGTGGACCTGAGTTTACATCCCATCCGAAAGATGGGTTGTGTATTTATTAATCCCGCACAACCACGGAATGGGTCCTATTTCTATATCCCGGGACCCTCGGGGTCAGCCTCCGTTTAGGAGGGGTCACACCCCGCAAGCCTTTATTAAAACCTCAGACACATTAAGTGTACAAGAGGATAAAAATAAAATAATACATATAGAAGACAGAATAAAATTTAAAATAAACATTAAATAATACATATAGAAGACAGATAAGAATACAAATTATTGTATTAAAATAAACAGTGAAACAACAAATAAATATAAAGACAGTGAAATCATAAAAGACATATAGTTTCTATAACGAGAACTAGTTGATTATGAAATTTCTCACATCAAGTTAAATAAATTTTGCAAATGTTTGAAAGCGAGGCTTGCCGAGCTTTTAAACATTTCAAAATTTATTTAACGAGATGTGAGAAACTTCATAATTAACGTGTTGAAGTTGTGGAAACTGTTTCTCTAATAACTGAAAGAAAAACGCCGAGGATTGTATTCCGAATAAATTTGGCGGGAAATATCACGAAACTTGTTCTCCTCTCTAGAGAGGAGAACAAATGTTTCCACACCGTTCAGGAAATGTGAAAACTGGATAGAAATTAGAGAAAGTATGATCTTAAATCAAGCACACTGACATGGCACATTTACTTGTCAAAATCAAACAACTATCGAGCATAGTTTTCAAAAAATTTTCATGGCTTTCCTAATAAAGCAAGAAATATTTTTTTAACAAATAAGCATTACAGAGTTCTAACATCCCTTTCATTTTTGACTCATTTGGGATATTTCTATACTATTTTGGATTATACTGTTCTCTCAGTTCTTTAATTTCGTTATTTTTACATTTAAACAAGTAGTAAAACTGGTCCTCAACTCCCTCGTTAAATAAGTTACATATTCTTCTCTTTCTTTCTATCCCAAGCCATCTTCCTGTTTCAATAGGGACTTTCAAATTTGCACATCTTAATTTTATAATATATAATATTTCTGTCTGGCTTAAACTCAATAAATAAGCCTCGATTTTAAACTGAATAAAATTCGCCATGTGATGATGCATGTATTTGAGAGAACCATCTTTGTATATACTGTTCAGATATACATTGTTTTACAACAGACTTTAGCATATTCTTATTTACCTGTAACTGATTACCCCAAATAAAGCTTAAACCACAATCATCAAAAATTGACTTAACATATACAATCCATTTGAAATTTGAGACAGTATAATAATGGAATTTGTACATAAGATTATACATGATACTTGATAATTTATTTCCTTCAATTAAATTATTCCAAAATATAGTCATTCTTAATTTTATAATATTTTCCAAAGGGATTCTTCCTAGCTCTCCTTATACCATGAAATTTGGAGTAGTGTTACGCAGTCCCAATATCTTTTTTTTTTTTACAAAATTGTAAATGCAGCTTTTCTATATTATTTTTTGTTTCAAAGCCCCAGACCTCATAAGAGTAAACACAATATTGGTGCAATTAAGGAGTCAAAAAGTTTCAACCGAAGATCAATTGAGATTGAAATATTTTTAATTTTCTTCATTAATACGTACATTGCTTTTTGTGCCTAATCATAAAGCCTTTTCCGGGCAGTGCAAATTTCCATTGTAATTGAAAATAATTCCGAGATATTGGTAAGAATCCTTAATTTCGAATTCATTATAATTTATCGTAAATGAATATTTTGTCTTATTTTGTCTCTTTCTAAAAAAAATTACAATTTTAGTTTTATCTATATCTTAGGTTTCCATGAATTACAATAATGTTCAAACTCGCGTAAAACATTATGTAGACCTTTCGCGGTTTCTGACAAGACCACTGTGTCGTCAGCATATAAGAGAACAAATATTTTAAAACACATTGACAAGTTTTCTTCACAGAAATGCTTATACGTAGAATTTAAATTCACGGTTACTTTGATAATTAGTTATTTGTCATCTCTCTCCTTCAATAAGTCTCCTCCTTTAAAACGGCTGAACCATCTCAAACTTAACATGGTTCTAAACAGCTTTGAGGTCAGTGTATTCTAATTTGTGTCTTGGATGTCTATCAATGAAACATATTGACTTTTATGATGTCAATGCCTTGGTCCAATGATCATGTTAAGTTTTCAAATATCTGTGGATGGTGAGACAATACTCATTATCACTGAACCAATGCTTTTGTTGGTGGACTTTACTTCCTGAGAGGGTTCACCAACGAAGGAGTCAGTACTTCGGTGTTGACCTGAAGGCTGGTTTAATTTGGAACTCCTAGCACCTGAATCGGTTTTCAGGGGCTTTGGCTGCAGAGCTGTCGGATGCGTCCTCAGATGGTGAATAGGGGAATGCCCTGTCTATGCGGGGTAGTCAGGACATAATACGGAAGCCATACTATGTGGAGAAACGCCACGCTCCATGCTGTATAAGAACCCCTTCTTTTTTTCTCCTTGGAGAGCAGACGCAGTGGGTGTCCTAAAGAAGGCTTAATTTCCTGCCCGTACCCATTTCTCCCTTTTTCCAGTGGCAATCAAAAGTCGTTGCCCCGGTTGTCCCTTTCTCATTTGTTTCCTTTTTTCTTCTTTTACATACATTTTTTTAATTGATTAACTTGTTCTCGTCGTGATATAGCTGAAATATTGCTCATTGGACGTTAAACTCTAACTAATCAATCAATCAATCATTTGGAAACTTGGAATACCTAAATTTAAGACATTTTTTTTATGTAAAACTATGAAGTAACTCCCCATACATAGCTTAGACTGTCCTTATCTAATTTTGGATTTTCATTTAGATTGTTTCGGGTATTTGTTCTCTAACTTATTTTCAAATTTTTGTCTCATGGTATTCTAAATGTTTTGGTGTGATCTGCGCTGAAGACACATACCAAATGGAGAAACTAAATTACAAGTAACTTTTATTTGATATTTTTCTTTACTTACAATTTTTGCTTAATTGCCTTCCATGTACATAGCCTATGTTATTGAGTTCTGTAATAGAATAATTTAATCATGTTTATGCATGCATCTTTGATTCTAGGTCAGTATCATATCCAAGGCAAAATCAGGTTACTGCATATGCCATGTGCCTTGAACAAACATTGATCATAAAGACAAGCATTGATCATAAAGCCATAACAAAATATATCCTATATTCTCATCCCAGCTTGCCCCAAATTTTTTCACCCGCCTTAAAAGATTTATTTTGATTTTTTGGTCCATTTGAATATATTTCTTTTAAAATCACAGAATTTTTCAAAAAATCTAATATAAATTAGCCCGCCCGCCCGCCCTAGATTTTGAGAAAAAAAATTTACATTCATATGCAATACCTACTGACGAGTCCCATTGCATATGAGCATTTTCAATTTATAAAGGGGACGAAACTGACAAAAAAGATTAAAAATAAAGTAAATACTTATCAGTAAATATTAATGTATACATATGCAGATATTGTTAGTTTAATTATCTGCTATCCTGTTATACATGTTATAGGCTACCTAATAAAATGGAATAAAAAAGATAACAGGAAACACCTACAATGGCCGAGCAATATTTCAGCTATATCAAGACGAGAACAAGTTTGTTAATAAGTAATCACTTGGGGTATGGAAAGNATGGCACGGGAAATTGTGACTGTCACTGGAAAAGTAGGGTGAAATCGAAAGGGGCGGGGAATTTAGCCTTGTAGCCTATCACCTATGGACCACTCAAAGAGAGCTTGCTACAAGGATTCTTTAACATGCAGGAAGCGTGACATTTCTTCCAACACGTGGACCTGAGTTTACATCCCATCCGAAAGATGGGTTGTGTATTTATTAATCCCGCACAGCCACGGAATAGGTTCTATTTCTATATCCCGGGGTTCCCTCGGGGTCAGTCCCGTTTAGGAGGGGTAATACCCTGCAAGCCGGAGATACTAGGTCCTTTTTCTATACCACTCATATGGAAGCCAAATGGTAATTGTTATAAATTTTGCATTAACATCAGTACAAATCAATTTTAGGAGCTTTTTATACGAGCGCAAAATATGCGAGGTCGTATAATGGTATGGTGCTGTCATCCTTGTCGTCATCTGTAGACACTTTTGTTTTTAGTCAATAGCTTAAGTTCTAGTGAATCAATCCTGATGAAATTTTAACACAATGTTCCTTAGCACCCAAGGAAGTCTTTGTGAGATTTTTTATATTGTTGCGCCCCCCCCCCCCCCGTTTTTAAACAGGGGACCAGATCGGGTGGTTAAATATATTTGAATGTATAATATTTATTTTTTATAATTTTGATAATTATTCTTTCAGAGTGCTCCAAAGAAAATTTCCAATCAGTATTATAACAACAAATTTCATGTGGCTTGTACCAATCATGAAAAATGTGGCCCAAAAGGGGAGAATCTCACAACTTAAAAAAAATTAGTCCGATTTTCATGCAGTTTTTTGAATGGGCTAATTATGTTGCCTCTGCTGGTTGACTGTAAGTCCCCGAGGGTATTCACTAGCCCAGTAGTCAGTACTTCGGTGCTGACCCGAAAGCCGATTCTTATTGAACCTTACAATATCTAAATTCTTGTATTTTTTATTTTTTTTTTTTTTGAAAACTAATGAGTATCACTCCCAAGCAAAGCTCTGTTCTTAGATGTTTTTGGCTTTACATTTAGGTCATACTGTTTATTTGTTCTCAATCAGTTCATAAATATCTTTGAGTTGATGGTCTTCCAACGTTTAGATTTTATCTGCACTGAAGAGACATAAGGTGTCGAAATGTGCATTTGCAAAAATAAATTCACAGTATCTTTGGTACTAAGTTATTTAGGAAAATTTAAATACCATTTAACCATTATATTTTTGATAACCTTTCCCTTTATGATCTATGAGAGTTAAAAATGGGCCAAAATTGTAAATGCACAGATTTCCTAGTATTTTATTTTTCATCGGATTTGTATGATATTTTTTTTCTTTAGATTCCTCTTGTTATAAGCCTCCAGAAGTATGTCAACACCCAAAATAACAAAAACCAACCCAGCTTTCCATTGGTGCCAAGGAACACTGTGGTAAAATAAATAAGGATTGGTCAACTGGAATTTAAGTTATTGACCAAAAACAAAAGTGTCTACCGACGACGACGCCGGACGACAACGACGACGACAAGAGCACCATACTTTTATAGGACCTGAACTTTTTTTGCAATCGTTTAAAAAACAAGTGTTTACAGACAACGACGACACCAGCGCCATACAATTACATGACATCATTTTTTTGAGGTCGTATAAAAATTGCATAATATAACTAAATATAACTTCAATGTCCAGAATAGATTGATTGATTGACTGATGTCTTACGCCAACTTCAGCAATATTTCAGCTATATTGTGGCGAGAACTGTTAAGTAAGTTGAACAATTATGATAAATATATAAAATATCAATATAAAACCATTAAAGCTTTATACAAGTAAAACAAGAGTATAAAATATAAAAAACATTATAGGAGAAATGACCAGAATAGATGTCATGCAGATATTGAAACCGCTGTTAGATATTGATAACAAGGATGATAGACATAATTGCATATTTTATTACATGTGATAATGGAATTTTGAGCCAAAGGAAGGTTCATAACATTGTTTTGGTCCATTTACAATGGATCATGCTTTTTTGTTTCAGATATGGAGAAATTAAGATAGTCTATTGGCATTTAGTGCTGCACTGAGATAGATCCCTCTACCTGGAACAAAACTGGTCCCAAAGTAGAATTCAGTCACATGGAAGCTGGATCCCTCTACCTGGAACAACACTGGTCCCAAAGTAGAATGCAGTAACATGGAAGACGGATCCCTCTACATGGAACAACACTATTACCAAAAGTAGAATTCAGTAATATGGAAGATGCGATAAACCCACTGACAGCTGAATTCCCATTTGATAATATATGTGGTAATATTTTAAGAATCCCCATATTGGAAAACTATTCAAAATTCAAACAAAATATGTTATCAGCAATCGAGTTAGTTATTTCGTTTACAGATGAATACCTGTAAAACACCCTTTTCGACGTGAAAAAGAAAAAAGCCAAAGTATGTCTTGAAATTCAGAAAACCTGTTGGAATTTCTCCTGAATGACGTAAGTTATTCAGTGTCAAAGTGATTACAAGGCGAGATGTTACTTGAGTGAAGCTGTGTTTGTGAACTGTTTAACTGTATTCGTTAAGTGGAACTGATATTTCTGAAATTAAAGCATTATATGTTTTACTACTATTGCTCTTTTTTCTAAAGTTCATTTCTTAGGAATATGAAACCTCTTAAATTGATTGCTTGAATATTGTTTAACGTCTACTCAGCAATATTTCAGCTATATCAAGACGAGAACAAGTTTGTAAATAAATAATCACTTTGGGGGTATGGAAAGGGTCATGGGACGGGAAATTCTGACTGCCACTGGAAAAGTAGGGTGAAATCGAAAAGGGCGGAGAATTTAGCCTTGTAGCCGATCACCTACGAACCACTCAAAAAAAGCTTGCTACAAGGGTTCTTTAACGTGCAGGAAGCGTGGCATTTCTTCCAACACGTGGACCTGAGTTTACATCCCATCCGAAAGATGGGTTGTGTATTTATTAATCCCGCACAACCACGGAATGGGTCCTATTTCTATATCCCGGGACCCTCGGGGTCAGCCCCCGTTTAGGAGGGGTCACACCCCGCAAGCCGGAGATACTTGGTCTTATTTCTATATCCCGTGGTTCCCTCGGGGTCCTCTGTTAGGAAGACTCATACTCCAAGCTCAGAGGATGCTACGGGCCTATTTGCGCACGGCGGGAAACCTCTTAAAACTATTTCACAAAATGTTTATCACATATGTTCCACCGGGGTACGTGTATTGAAAACTCTTGAGCCCCCACCCCCCCCCCCCCCCCCCTCTCCAAAAAAAAAAACCTTGGTTTGAAAGTAAGGGGGAAGTAATATTGCGAAATGCCCAACCCAAACCTTAGCGTGGTTGTAATTTGCAAAACTTAAAAATTTTATTGTTAAACTATTGTTATTAAAACAATTCTGCGTGGAGGTTATAATCGCTTAAAATTCCCACACTCGTAAAAATATCGAGAAAATATATCATAAAAAATAACCCTACACTTAGTACACCTTACCGTCTACAAAGAGAGGAATACTGGATCAGATAACTAGGGACCGCAATAGTGACAATATAAAAGTGTAGGTAATCTGTCAAGTCCAGGATGCAGTTTGGTGAATGTGATGAATATATAATGGTCTTCTTCGTTCCGTTCATGACCATTACTCTAGGTATTCATCACATTCGTACCAAACTGTATTCCTTGCCACTTTCAAAACTTCATTCCTTCTACAGAACATGTTTAGCATCATCCGTAACTGATAGCCATTCCCTAGAATACAAATTAACATCGATTGTTTTGGATATTTCTAACCAACGACTGCTCAGGCCTGTCACCATATCCGCCAACAATCCCGATAACCAGACATTTATCAAAATTCAATTCGCCAATAATGGCATGGACGCTATAAATCTTGCTAGCATTCTACACAGCAAAACAGTGACATCAAACATTCCTCCTTATTTTAATGATCAATCTGTTCCACTTATCTCACATTCCTACACTAAACCAATTGCAACTTCCATTTTCAATTACAAACGGGTATTGTAGTTCCCTTGCAAATTGTTGCATGTAATTATAATTTTCAGCCATTGTAGGTGTTTCCTGTTATCCATTTTTTAACATTGCGCGACTTCCAAATTGATGACTTTAAAGCCAAACCACCTGATTGTGCTTGCTCCTCTTCCCCATTCAATTATAGTCCGACTGGATACGTTATCACTGCCTAGATATCGTAGACAACCTCAAACTACTAGATATCTTCTCAAAAGGTCCCAAATTTCGTGAGCCCCAGGACATCAACTGGAAGTACAATTCAAGATTTTGATGGATGCAGTTGAAGACTATGCTGGGAAGTGGGCAAAGAAAGAGAAAGAGGACGTTGGGGCATTGTCCGACTGGATCAGGTCCATAAAGTCATTAATTGTAAATTGCATCCGGCGCTTAAAAACAACAATAAAATCAAGAAATCCCAGTATATTAGTATTTGAAGATCCCTTGTAGTAAGAACTCTGTCCAACCTCCATGAAAATGACCCTGCAGACAAAGCTTCTAACAATATATTGTTTGTGTGTAAGAAACACTATCTCGACTGCCTTGTGAAGGAGATGGGCATCGACAGTTCATCTGGAAACCCTACTTATAGTGTGTTTTCACGCGCATCATAATTGGGTGAAGTTCCCGGATGCGCGGCCATATGGGAGATATCAAATTGTTAACAAAACACACGTGCATCATCTGAGAAGATCGATGAGCAACTCTTACAATCTGACAATGGCCAAATCAGTTAAAAAATCAATTACCTCGTCAAAGAATAGCACAAAAGAAAACAAATTGTGGGACAAAGACTGTCTGGACAAATCAGAGAGGGAAAGATACGAGGGGAAGTTGAAATTGATCAACAACGAAGATCCGTACGAGATGCCCCCCAAATCATGGTTAGCAGATGAAAAGTTGTATCCAACGATCACCTACCCAGATATTGTGAACTACCTGGTGTTTTCTCCAAGTCCATACTCGCTAGATGATTTGAAAAGCTATAAAGGATTGGATGGATACAACCAGTTTGTCAGCGGATGGGTCAGAAACAAGACCGTTAGAGTCATAAACGACAAATGTTTATTGAAGGCAAAGGTTTGTATTTTAATAATTTCTTGGTTGCATTTCCATCCTGTGCCTTAAGATTAGACATGAGCTGTGTAGCAGTAAATGCATTTGAGACAATTGACAGGCTTCACATGTGTAATTTAAGGGAGGGGGGGCAGAGGTATTTCATAAACTAACAGTTAATACAAAGTGAAAATTTAACAGAACAAGAAACACCAAATGGTCCAAAACAGTTAACAACCGATTTATTTAACCAAAAACATTTGTAAACCAGCTGAAAATGCCCAAAACACACAAACCATGTTAACAAAGAACATCATGCCCCCTTAAATGTCAGCATCCATTTAATAGGAGCTCGATAGCAGTAAATATTATGAGACATTTTGTTACAGGTTCTACAAAATTTTTGTTTGAATTTATCTAACAGACATTATAATTTTCTAAAAAAAAGCTAACTCATTGGCAAAACACTGAGTTGTTCAAAGTAGTGCAGTTCTTGAACTACATCTAGATTTTTTTTTCATTTTAATAAGCTTTCTTCCTATCTTTTCAGGTGTTGCATTCTCAACGTATGAGTGAAAAACCTCTACAGCCTTGGGTTATTGTGGAGAAAGATGGTAAAATCCTGGCTGCACAATGTACATGTATGGCTGGATTGGGAGAAGCTTGTACGCATATTGCCGCCTTGTTATTTGCTGTTGAGGCCCCAGCTTCGAGATTCAAAAACTGTGACGGATTTTAAATCATACTGGTTGCCAACATCAATAAAGAATGTTTCATACAATGAAGTAAGGAACATTGACTTTACCTCTGCTCGAACAATGAAAAAAGACTCGACACTAAACTAGATTCTGCAGAAAATATACAACCAAGTGAAACGTCTCAAAAAGGAAAAGGGTCTGTGCCTGCTCCAACTGATAATGATATGAAGATTTTATTTGAAGCTTTAAGTACCTAAGACTCAAAGCCCGCTATATTGTCATTGATTCCACCTTATTTAGACAATTATGTTCCGAAGCCAATTAAAGAGGATTTCCCGAAACCTTTGACCGAATTAAGAGATGATAAATGCATTGTCATGAACTTTACCGAGCTCCTGGGGAAATGTGAAGAAGTTAATAAAAGCATTGCTATTACTCAAGGACAAGCTAATGCAGTAGAGAAAGAGACAAGAGAGCAAGCAAACTCTAAGTTTAGAGCTGGGAGAATAACGGCTTCAAAAATGAAAAGTGTTTGTTCTACAGATCCAAATTTACCTGCGCAAAGCTTAATCAAAAGTATATGCTACCCCGAGAGTTACAAATTTTCATCACAAGCCACAAAAATGGGGATGCCAACATGAAAATTTTGCTAGAGACATTTTTCTAGATAAATTGAAAGAAAACCATGAAAATGTTAAATTGGAGGACTCTGGTTTTATCATCAGTCCAGATTTACCTCATATTGGTGCATCACCTGACGGTATTGTAACTTGTGATTGTTGTGGCACTAGCACAGTTGAAATAAAGTGTCCTTTTTGTCATAAAAATGATACACTTAGTGAGGTTTCTGAAACCGACAAATCATTTTACTTAGTGAAAGACAATGATGGTACACTTAAACTGAATAAAAATCATGCATATTATTTTCAATTACAAACTCAGCTTGGTGTATGCGGGTTAGAAACTGCATACTTTGTAGTATGGACTGAAAAGGACTTACATACTGAGCAGACTGATATGTGGAAAGATATGTGTGAAAAGGCTCAGCATTTTTTTACCACAGCTGTACTCCCTGAGCTTGTTGGGAAATTTTACTCCCGTCTGCCATTTAGTGGCAAATGTGACTCACAGGATCAGCAATGTTCTAAAACAAAAGTGAGCGATGTGGCCACCGAGGGCGAGGCTAAAGCAAATGAAGCTGAAGAACTATGGTGTTTTTGTGCACAGGTCGAGTCCGGAAGAATGATATTTTGTGACAATGAGAGTTGTCCTATTCAATGGTTTCATTATAAATGTGTTGGAATTTATTGTGCGCCAAGAGGGAAATGGTATTGTCCTGAATGCAGGAAACTTCCACAATTTAGAACAAATCGCAGAAAGAAATCTCTATAGTAAAAACAATTGTAAATTAATTATATATAATTACTGTGAACAACACATGGACACGAGCTATCATGATTATTCATACACGTATAAAGATGTAATCTATTTAAGCTGTTTTTTCTATGCAACATTTGACTTTATTTATTGTCTCAATCAAATTTACTCCACAATTAAAAATGAATGAATGAACTTTACTAGAGTGTGTATTTTCCAAATACTGCTGATGATGAGAGGGCATTGACCATATTCGACAATTTTTTTAAACATGAAAATGAAATCCAGAAGAAATATACCAAATTAAATAAATTCTTACCATAAATAACTAAATACCGAAGTTACTGTGAATTTACTTTGATAAATTGATTATTGTTCTTAAAATCATTGTCACCATTTTGACAATCAATTATGTCTTGCAATAAATAAGAAAAATGCAGTTCCTTTTGCTGAGACTGTTTGTACATGTATGAGAATGCTTGCAACAATAACCGAAATGAAAACAATCTTAACATATTCAATCCCCATCGGTCAGGTGTGAAATTAATTATATCATTATCACAGTATAAACAACAGATGTGACTCCCGATAAGGTAATTATTATTATACTAAAATCAATACCGCTTATATATATACATATAGACAGTAATAATGACTTTTCAAGAGTCGCATACATTGTTTCTACTTTGATAATGATTTCATGGATTTGCACTTTGACACAAGTAACCAAGATCAATTTGAAAGTAAAGTACAGTTAGACAGATCTCCATCTGATCATTGTTTCCCATTGGATCATTGCAGTGACCGTTTTTTTGGTTGTTCATTAGTATTTTCTTGCAGCTTGATTTGATAAACACAAATGTTCCTGGTGTTGTCGCATATGCATAGCCCCATTTTACAAAAAAAAGACAAACAAACAAACTGAGAGATCAAATGCTTTCAATTGAAATCTATAACAGAGTCGCGCAAATTGACACATGCACAGCAAACTAATCCAATTTTGTCTATCATACAAACATTGTCACCTTCACGTACAAATAAAAAATCAACAGGTAAAGGTCCATTTAGAATTGTGTATTTCTGTCGGACAGTCCCAATTACTCTCTCTACATGTATCCTTACATGAGCAATTTTTCGTGTTGTTTCAAGGTCAGTAGGAGCAAGTTGTGATCTCCCTTTTGTGAATGAAGGAATTTTTACTTGTGCCATCATTGAGCCAACACTTGCCTCAATATCAAATCCACGATCGGCAAGAATCAAATCGCCCGGAAATATATTGTCCAAAAATCCAGAGTTTTCAGTTATGTGTTTGTCACTGGTGCGGCCTCCCCATGCCTTTGATATAAAAGAAACAGTTCCTTGCGGTGTTATGCCAATAAGAAATTTCACTGTATTGTGATGTTTGTATGAAGACCATGTCTCTGCTCTTGCTCTTAAATTAGATGGCCGGTCAATAAATACCTCAAAGCAGTCAATTATGACTGCGCACTTAGTGCCAAATGAAAGTACTTCCGAAACTGCATAGGCATTGTTTTTCTTAAATCGTCTCTTAACGGCCAGAACACAAGTGGCTTCATTCTTATGTACATTACATCGATAACCTCGGAAAAGACTCTAGATACTGTTGACGTTGAAATTTCAAATTCATATGACAAGAAGGTGGCCGTCACATTTAGTCGTAGTCGCATCATTGTCATAATAAGCATTCTAAACTTAGTAATAGACTTCTTTACAGGTAAATATGGCTCCAGAAATGAAAATAAAGTTAATAAAATTTTAAATGTTGGTAGTCCAGTGTAGTACAATACTTTCTCATTTTTTCCTTCAAAATCACTTGGTTCATATTTTTTTCAAGTGTTTCCAGTTTACTTTTGGCCTCCATGTTTTCCAATCTCAACTTTTGCAGGTCACTGTTCATTGAATCTAGTAATGATCCTTCAATATCGGTTTGTGTTGCTATGCCAGTTTCAGTATCCTGCGATTGCTCGAAGGATTGAAAGGAAACTTCTTGCAGTTGTAAAAGTGATGCTGCAGCGGACGAAACTCTCTTTTTCTCATGCCGTTGTTGCCTTCTTTCAAATCTCATCATATCGGGGGTTTTGTTACTTGACTCCAGATCCTCTGTATCTGTCCTTGACGGTGTTGCAGGCTTTATCATATTGACTGATGGCACCCAATCAGGGTGATCTTTCTGGTAAAGACCAACCCTTCTTCCTGAAAAAACAAACATAACTCACATTAACAATGTAGGTTCACAGGTCTGCGGCGTAATGGACATGCAAATTAGGTTTGCATGGAAATATAACAAACATTATTTTCTGTAGAGGCTTCGACCGATATACATATGTACACACATTGACTAAGGTTTGTATATGAAAGGAAAATGAATGAAGTTTGATCATATGCACGGTTTACAAATAAACAAAATTAACAATCCACTTGTCAAGTGTTTTGATTTGATCTGCACTGAGACATAACTTGTCGAACTCAATTTACAATAACTTCTGTTCTGTTATTTGTAATGGATAAAATGCTGGCAGGGTCAAGGCCTCTACTTGTGGACTGTTAGTCCCTGAGGGTACTCACAGTAGACAGTACCTATGTACATTAGCAGATTTCATTCACATTGTCACATTGAGTGAGTAATGTTGAATCACACTGAAGCATTACTGACACAGCACATATTTTCTTGTTTCTGTTTATTTTGAAATGTAGTTGAATTCAAACATTTTAGTATTTGCTTTCGTGATGATATTTTGAGTTGACGGTAAGATGCTAACACTGGTAATGTACATGTCGGGTCTTCCAGATGGACCACTAAACCTCTTTCACAGCACCTCCCTACTTTGTTGACCGCAGTCAGAGAGGGCCTGAAAAATTACTGTAATAAAGCTTACTCCACAAATAAATAAATACCGAAGTTACTGTGAATTTAGCTTCTGCATATGCACATTTCGACAACTTATGTCTCTTCAGTGCAGATAAACGTTTGGAAGACCATCAGCGGTGTGAATCAAATGTGGATTCTTAAAAATTCAAAACATCTCCTTGAACAGCTATCCTCAACCAGTCTTGCCCATTGCCTTCAAAATTTTGACTTCTCTACACTTTGTACAACCCTGCCACACAATAAACTGAAAACAGTAATTGCAGATTTAATACATCAATGTTTCTGCACAAAAAATGGAGAATGCAGATACACCTCTATAGTTATAGGGAAAGACAAGGTATATTTTGTTAAGAACGACATTGATTAAAACAAGAAGTACAACAAGACTGACGTAATCAAAATGTTAGAATTTTTGATCGACAATATTATTAATAATCCTAAATTTAAGGAGTATTCACATCAGATGTGACATTTATAATCCTTTGAACTTGAAGTTTTATCGATTAAATAATGTTCTACCGGTCCGACACTTAGTAATTAGAAAGCTTTTTAGTTGTTACCTACAGTGCCATTTTTTACATTATGAACTTGTATTCCTTTTATGACTTTGCAAAATATTATAACGATAGTTTAAATAATTTCGTCTATCAAAATATGTGTAGAGTGCCTATATACTATTCCCTACTTCAAAATATTTTTGTTTTGAAACTACTAAATCAAATAGTTTGTTTTGGACTGTGAAATATTGATTGGATATTATTTTTGTGATTGCCGTTTTTGAATTCATCACACATGACGATGAATTTTTAAACACATGCCAACAGAATTGCTAAATTAAGTTAAAGTTATATCCAATTATATCTAACGAAATTTTTTTTCTTCCATTGAATCGTTTTCAATAGTTAGATATGGTCCTGAGTGCCGTGCTGTATTGACGTTTCCCATTTAAGTATGCATCGTAAACTGAATGTCAAAGCCCGTACGTAAACTAAAAGGGCATGCTATGTATACTGGGTGCCAAAAATATTTTACATGTATTTGCTACATCAAGACAAACATCCACAAAAGCTATTCTGACGTCAACGTTCAGTTACTTAGGCAAATATATTTTGTTTGATGATTTAGTTACTCTATGGTGAAATTCGCTATCTTTAATGTGAACCCTTAAAGAACAACAACGGAGCTTCAGTGGCAAAATAGGTTCCTGATTCCTGCAATATTGCCACAGGCATGACGAGTTTCGATATTCCGGAGTTACCCCCTTCTATGAGGAGATTACCGTGGTTTTCGTGATAGAAAGAAACATTATGAGCATAACATATTCAGAAGCTCTTTTATGTGATTCAGTGATAGTTTTAATAAAATATGTGTAGAAATGCATTTTTATCTAACTTAGTTATGATTTTTTTTCAAACACACGTGGTTATCAAAACTGCATTTTTAATTCATCACCCTTGACACTTGTGACAGCCTTTAGGGCTTGTGAAGTTGATGAAAAGGGTCATAAAACTAATTAAAACTTGTTGACGGTATATTGATGACACGTGTTATGCCTCCAGGTATAATAATTTACCTGAGCAAGACGGTTCATTATCATATGTGAAGCAGGTAAATGTTGATTATGTAATAATACATCATTTACATTACGAGAATATACAATACACAAAGTTTTGGAATGTGAAAGAGAAGAGGATAAAATAATATAGTTCCAGGTCCAAAAGTTTACCTAATAGTGTATTTAACATCAGGAAACTTTATCGTGTAAACTTGTGTATTGGGTCAGTATTTCATAAAAGAATGATTTCAACTTTCTTTGTTCAAGGCTTGCTTATTTGTGCATCTCAGTTAGTTGGAAAAAAAATAGCTTGGCCTTTTATGTTGTAAAAGGCGGGGTTCTGTAGGATATGGGAAAATGAACAATAACGTCCACAGGCAACGAATACCAATACAAAATTTTAATAAAGAACCTCACAAACCCGTGAACAATTCAAATTCAACAGAAACAGTGAACAGACGACAGACTGTTTAATGAAATATAAGACGACACGCAACAAAACCATTTTAATGATATGTGTGTATGATGGACAACTCGATTGCTAATGTACTTGTGTAACTGTGTAGTTGACGACAGACACGTAAAGTGATGACATTTGAAGAATAAGCAGCTAATTTGAATAAAATAATCCTTTAAGTCAAATAATACTTTAATTTGGAAATGTATAACAATTCAAAAAGTGAACAATACAAAAATGTTAATCAAAAAATAGTAAAGCGAAAAATGCAGAATTGGAATCAAAGTACTGAAGTACTGTTTAGTCGCAGAATCAGTTAGCATAGGTTAGCATATCTTCGAAATATATAATGTTTTTTTTTGGTATTTTTTGTGACTTTGAAAGAACATGATAGTTGTCAATATTGTTTTTGACTAAACATATTTGTAATTTTGTCTGCAGTAAGTCTTATATACAGCTTTGATCGGAGCTATTTTAGAGATTTGATTAGATAGCCGTTTGAATTCAAGGAAGTATTATCAGAAAAATTTTGAAGCGATTTCATTTAGGGATGGGGTCGATTACTTTTAAATGTAATTGAATACATTACAATTACTTTGCTTTTAAAATGTAATCAATTACATTACAATTACAGCATTTTTTATTTGTAATTGATTACAATACATTACTTTTCTCTGTTGTAATCATGATTAAAAGTGATTACTTATGAATACATGTGTCTTTGAAAGATACCAGTGCCTGTTGAAACAGAGATCATTAATGCTTAAACATACATTTACGCTTTCCATACAAAGGTCATTTAATCAAATTTGCTGCCACAAGCTTAACTGAATTTTTTGTTCATCTTTTGATAAGTAGATCAAAATTGTTCTATTTACAAATGCTTCATTCTAAGCATTTTATATTTTAAGTGTAATTTTTCAACTAATGCTAGATACTTGTGTTAGAAATAATGGAGAGGTATCAGTTTTTACAATAATATGCAGTGGTCATAATATGTTAATTTT
>MJUU01072334.1:47887-78814 GCA_002080025.1 Modiolus philippinarum
AAAAAAAAAATTGGTTAAGAAATGTTTTGAAATTATTGTTAAAATCTGTCAATTATTTATCCAGTATTTACACTAATTAGTTTTGACAATTTATTTTTTGTTTATTTAGCCATATTAGTTGTCATCTACACATCTACATGTTTTTATTACAATTATTAGCTTGTCATTTTTATGGCCCAGAGATATGTACATGATTTTCTTTAATTTAACAAGATAAACAATTATTGAAGGAATACAAGTGAATTTTATTTCTTTAAAAGTTTACAAATTAAAATTTTGAAAGTAAATATTGTTATTATGTGCATCTCAGACCTTTACCAGTTTTTTCCCTTCATACTTAATTATATAAATGTTTTAAAACTTCAAGAAAAATGGAACTAAGGTTGAGTTCTGATTGATTTTCATATGAAACTCTTTTTGATATTTTTATTTTAAATTAGGTAAGAACTTATGTAGTTAAATAATTATTGTAATTTTAGACTTGTTAAGAATAAACTTGAGTATGTATATATACATGTTTGTATACATGTATACATATCTTGTATATTTGATATATGTAACAATCACTGAGTAATCATAAAGTAATCAAAATGTAATCTTGATTACTCATATTTTTCAGCTGTAATTGATTACATTACAATTACAAGTAATCTAAAAAGAGCTTGATTACAGATTACACATGATAACTGAAGAATTTGTAATCAATTACAGATGATTACGATTAACGATTACGATTACCCCAAGCCTGATTTCATTTTATTTAGTTGAAGCTTCCTCTAATGACTTTTTGGTGTGTTTATTTTCTACAGACATGGATATTATAATGGACAGTTGCTAGCTTTAAACACAACAACTTAATTTTATAGACATAGGTATATGTCTGTCCTTATCATTAACATTTTAATGCATAACACATTCCAGATATCTATGGAAAACTCTGTACCGGGGTTCTAAATCAGCTCTCGAAACTTTTGTAGACGAACTAACACATCTTATATCAGATCTTTACATAAACCAGTCTCTTAACCCAAGTTAGCACTGCAAACGAATCCCGAAATCTCGGCAAATCATATCCAATACGAATTCAGACAGCATGACAAAGACAAAACAAATAATCTAAAAAGAAAACAAAAACGACACAAAACTACGGCACTTACAGTGTGAACCCCTACAAAACTGAGGTATCATAAGGTGTTCCGGAATGGTAAGTATGATATGCTCCACGTGTGGCACCCGTCACACTGCAAATGTGAAAAGTCCGGTATCGTCACAGTCGGTGTTTGTCAGTCCAATAATCAACTCTGGATCTACCCAAAGATATCTATTCTCATATGTGAAATAGAAACATTGTAACGGTCTGTCAAATCATGATAACGACCGTAAAACTTCTGTAGAGACAATTGCAACAGTGACTGAACATACTCTTGATGTGTAAGTTTTAGCTCTGTTGACAAAAGCATGTATACTCTTCAGCTGAAGCTGTATTAATCAGCTTAAATATATCGGTAATCCAAGATCGGGTCTACTTATCTAGTATCTGGAAATTGCAAGTCAAAGTGACAAAATTATCAGCGTTGGATGTTTTAGTATCGAAGACAATCACTGTGACCAAAGATAATTTATGTGTAAATGCATGTTGCTAGTCGCTGAAATTCACTTTTTCAATCAAAATTTTTTTTATGCTTTATGTTTTAAGCGCTTTGCTGTCCATTTTAAAGTCACTAGCACTGAGGAGAGTGATCATTATATCGTTTGGATTTATACATGTATAGATGTTTATTGTGCTGCAAAGCCATCTTTGCATCATTTATATCATGTACACATATCATGTCGAGACGCGCATTCACATTCAAATGGTTCACTTACATTTCATTATATCATTTATAGGTTAAGATTACTTTTCCTTCCAACTGTTAATTTTGTTAGGTTCAAGTGTAGTAAAATCAACTTAATATTGTTCTTATGGTATTTTACTTAACGCCAATTATGACATTTTACTTTACGCCAATTAGGTATTTTACGTAACTTTTATTTGATATAAGACCAAAATAAAGAAAGACGTTTAACCATTTTCACAGAAAAATACCAAGAAATTAAAATCTAATCATTTCAACTTTTTAGAGTAACATGGATCCTTAATATTCACTGTTTTAGGCAATACAATTTTAATGTACTGCTAGCCCAATTGACTGTCCGAATCCCCAGCTGATCTAATCATGCAAGAAAGTATACTGATAACACTATTATCTATATTGATAATATGTTCCGGACGAATTTGAAATCACTCGTTTCGGCATGATATCTATTTCTAATGATGCATGCTAAATTTCAATGAACCCAAATGCCTTACACATATCAAGGTCAATTAATTAATCAATATTCATGAATACTGAACTAACTACCAGCTGTCTAAATTTTCAAAATGCATGATTTGTGACATATGGGGGGAGGGGGTCTGCAACTAGCTTTAAGTGTGATCATGTACAAGGTGCACAAAACAAATGACAATTGATTTTAATTTTAAAATGAAGCTAGTTTTTAATGTGAAGAACCAAGGACTGCAGTCAATTGAGCTGAATATATGATTATTTAAAAGATTGGATAAAAATGTGAATGTCGACAATGAAAAACATTAAAGCTACATGCAAATTTTGGATTGTATTTCAAGTTTGACAATATCTGCACCGTGAATAACACACCTCGAAATATTGTTTTGTATCTTTCATTGCACTCGAAAAGAAAAATTGCGATTAATTTGAGCAATTGGCCCTATAAAGCCTTTACACATCAGCCAAAAATGCATTATATACACGATACAAAGTGGCACAAGTATACGTTGAACTTGTCGTAAATAACAAGTTGAATTTTTGTCAATAAAAACACGAATTACACGCTATCCGTTTACAATTAGTCTGAAAAAAAAATACACCTGTGTAATCAAAACTCTCAGTCGTCGATTAAATTCAAGGTTGAGTGACAGACGCGTTGGTCTTTCCACGGTAGAAATGCCTTATCCCATATGTTGGAGTAAGATGTACATGTATATCATTTTATTGCAATTGTGATGATGTTACACACAACTGATTAACTGATGAATGTACAGCAATATCTGTTACACACGACCGATTAATTGATGAAGTCATAGTATTTATATAATATATACGCGTGGTATGATTAGAACTATTTTATTATTTATCCGCGTTGATTATAATGCTTCCGCGGCTTCATAGCATTATCTATCAATATAGTCCCAAATGGTGGAGTGAAATATACAATAATACAACATTTTAATTGTGGTAATTTTGATACTGTTTTAGAAAATATAACCTGTTTGTTTGTAATTTTTGCATTCAAGAGTGCATATGCAAGGAATCCATGAATTCTAAGAATGAAATATATTGGGTGTTATTTAACCTGGTGGATTTCTGGCCCTCATCGTCCCATGCGACAGCATAAGCCGCAGAATTTCTTCTGCGCCTAAAAATGAATTAAACTTTGACATTTGAAAATGATTAAAATGGAAAAATCTCTTATTATTTTAGAAAGTTTACACTAAATTTAGAGAGCGACCATGTCTTACCTTTTCGTCTGTAAGGAAGACTGTTTCAGCTGTGATACACAGTGTAACGTAATGCATTAAGACTAATGTTCATAAAATATTTAATATATAAACATGTAAAATAATCACAAAAATATTCAAGTGTTGAGCAGTATGAATGAATAGAGCAAGAAAGAATAAAAGAGGAATGATCGTATAGTCTTTACAACAGTATTTAAGAGTCTCTCTGGAATCTGGTGTGTATTCCTAATTTGGTATTTAGGGGTTGCATAAAGCTTACTTGCATCAAGCTTATCACGCGTTGTGTCTTATGAAACAAACAGTTAATTAATAGAGTGCTGATTGTCCACCACTAATTGACAGATAGTGTCCTGTAATGACCAGACGCAATCAAGGTATAAATGTTTATATCCAGTAGTAATTAAAGAATATGCATTGTTTGTATTATCTGGTAGGTTTTCTGTTGAAAGATAAACACATATTGTTGGACATTATAAAGTTCCAAATTTGCTGTGATGCCAAATTCTCAAACTGGAAAAATGCTGGTTTCTCACACACTATGTTACATTTTCCGGTCCAATGTTTCGAGAAATATTGTCAAATATTTCAGTCACCAGTTATCCCACGTTGTACCAGGTTTAGTCCTCCAATGTAGATCTCACAAAGACACTTAAACGTGTGTCTTCGGGTTCTTATTCCAACGTTGTCAAATATAGTCAAACAATCCAAGTCTATAGTTGTAAATATAATATACATTAACAATGCCGCCGTGCGCGGTCCCGGCTGAAGAATAGGCCNGCAGCATCCTCTGAGCTTGGAGTATGAGCCATCCTAACAGAGGACCCCGAGGGAACCCCGGGATATAGAAATAGGACCCAGTATCTCCGGCTTGCGGGGTGTGACCCCTCCTAAACGGAGGCTGACCCCGAGGGTCCCGGGATATAGAAATAGGACCCATTCCGTGGTTGTGCGGGATTAATAAATACACAACCCATCTTTCGGATGGGATGTAAACTCATGTCCACGTGTTGGAAGAAATGCCACGCTTCCTGCACGTTAAAGAACCCTTGTAGCAAGCTCCTTTTGGGGTGGTCCGTAGGTGATCGGCTACAAGGCTAAATTCCCCGCCCTTGACGATTTCACCCTACTTTTCCAGTGGCAGTCAGAATTTCCCGTCCCATGGCCATTTCCATACCCCCAAAGTGATTAATTATCAACAAACTTGTTCTCGTCTTGATATAGCTGAAATATTGCTGAGTAGACGTTAAACAATATTCAATCAATCAATCAATCATTAACAATGTAGACTAACAGCCTCCCCAGGTCTTTTGGACCCGGTTGAAAAGGACTTACTGCTACAATAAAATGTCACTTAAAGCACATCAGTATATCTGTAGTAACATTGGTAATAATAATCATCTTGGTAAATGGATCTGATTGATTGATTGATGTTTTACGCCAACTTCAGCAATATTTCAGCTATATTGTGGCGAGAACTGTTAAGTAAGTAGAAAAATTATTAAATGGATCTGAGTTCTCAACTTGTATGTATGCAATTATACCTTGGCTAATCGCTTTTTCGTTTCATTGATGTCTCTTCCGGAAGTAGATAAATCCAACATTGGATATAATGATTTAACAACGTTTTGCACAGTCTTTTGAATCGTATTTCACTGGTAGAGAGTACACTTCTCTGGGGGTGTTAATTGCACCCTCGGCTGCCGTAGCCGAAACCAGTTCAGATCTAGGAGTGGCTCTCAATTCTAATTTGTCACTCTTATTTTTGGGTAACCAACACAATTTCAATTTTTGATTCCTACAGTATCTGATGTAAATATAAATACATATTCCAATTAATACAATCAGGGCTGCCCATGAAAACATTTTCTAAATTTTGCAAACGATCAATTAAATGTCCCATAGGAATTTGCTCAATTGATTTCAACTCTTTTGGTAATTGTAAAGGATGAAATTTTGGTAGTGCACTCTTAAATGGTTTCCATATTTTCTTCATTGATATATTATAGTTATCAATTAATTCATTTAAAGAATCTTCAACTAAATAGTTTGCTTATGATAATAAGGAGTCATTAAATGCAGAACAAGTTAATTTTAGAGTAACTTTATCATTAGGAGCATGTGCATAAAAAATATACGTTTCTTGCATTTTGGCAAACGACCGAAAACATCAAATCTTTCTGTGTTACAATTATCCATACTCCATTTGATAGATAATTAGCAATTGGCAGTACAGTGTTTGGCGTTACATATGTCTGACAGTGTCTGTGAACATTGTTTTCGTTTTTCATAAACAAGGCTACTAGGTTAATAGGATAGACATTTTACTGATGGATTCGTGCATTTTTATATTTCATATAACAAAGGAATAATTGTTTTTTTTTTAAATTATTGACGCTCGCAGCGCTATTAAAAATATATCGAAACCCACAGCAATTATAGCACATAATGCGCATATAAATACTTCCAACGACCGAGATTTTTTTAAAGAAATTTTGGTACGATTTGAATAGCTGGAATATGAATAATATTATTTCTTAACAATTTTAACAGAATCTTTTCCTCATTAATTGAAATTGACATGGCCAGTGTATATCACAGGTTCAGAGATCCTTATTCCCATGATTCAACAGTGATACACACTAGTCATCCACCCTACGTAATGGTGTTACATTTATCATTATTACACAATAAAATTATATTTGTTCCGGTTTATATAGGAACAAATGAAGCCTTTATAACATACTAGCCATAGTCTGAATAATTTGTTTATACTTCTCTTTAGACTTAAATTTAGGCTTGATTCTAGTTTTATTTTTTTGTTTTGCTTGAACTTCATTAACTGACATATCCCCATCAGTATCATCATTATAATATTCTGGTTCTATTGATGTATTATCATCAGTAGATTGGTTGTAAATATCAGACATCATATCAGAATCACTTGAAGGTATTTGTTCAGCTTTTTGTCTTAATTTTTGACTTTGCAGTCTATTTACAAGCTCCATTTTAGGGATATCACTTTCAGAAGAAGAATTTTGTCTTTCTCTCCTATATCGTTTAGCAATTTTTGATAGGGACAAGTTATCACTTTCACTGTCAGTACTAATTTCAGATTCAGAAGGTTCTGGAGAAACAACATACTGTGTTTTTCTTAACCTTTTTACTAGATTTGTCATTTGAAATGTCCCAATCTGTAATATTCGCTAGACGAAAATGCTCTGCATGTGCTTTTGTAAAAGAACCGTCTAACTGATTTTTAATGTTGAAAAAAACAGGGGACGTTTTTTTTTATAATTCTATATTAAGGTTGCCAATTATTTTGTAACTTATTTTGTTTACGATGATGTCTGTAGTATACTGCATCACCTACTTCTAATTTTATTTCTTTAACATTTTTATTTGCGTATTTTGCTTGTCTCTTTTTAGCCTTTTTAAGATGTCGATGAACTAGAACAAAAGATTTATGTTGTTTTTGTAATGCATGTTTATGTTCTTCATTTCCATAAAATTTTCTACGGGGTTTTAAAATATTATCAATTGGTAAAACTGGATCTCTATTATACAACAAAAAGTATGGTGAAAATTTTGAAGATTCACTTAGGCTGTGTCTGTTTTTTTATTTGTTTTGCATCAACTCATTTTCTGAAAACCTACCAGCCAGCAAGGAGAAAAAACACACACAGAAAAAAAAAACACAAAATTTTTTGCACATATTAAGATTTTCTCATACAAAGTATGGGCACTGTGTACCGGAGTATAAATGATAAATAATTTTTAAAAGGTTGAATATATCAAAATACTCAAGATAAAAGCTGTTCTAAAGCTGAATTGGTAAAAAGCCTCAGTCTCCAATTTCATAGACATGATAGATGTTCCTTGCCTTTGGTTCAAAATATGTGCATATAAAAATATACCAAAGACTGCTTCAAGAAACTAAAGGGGTAGCATTTGGTTCATGCGTTAATTCTTTTGTTAGGTTGCCTTTTTGACATACTCCTGAAGAGAAAATAAATGGATACTGAGATAATGAAGCATGTGTTATATATATAGCCTGCTGTCTTTTGTGGGAACAGAATTTCACAAGTCACTATGACATTGCTATGAGCTTTATGAATACATCACATATAGAGTTTCAGGGTACAACTCCTCATACTGAAAGTACACAATCCGAAAAAAAAAATGTTTTGAAAATTTCCATGTATTCCACAATGAAAAAAAAACAGCTATTAGTAAGCAGGAAGTAGATAAGTGAAGGAGCATTACTCCAGCATGTGAATCAGATGTAAGTATCAAACTACACATTTAATTGCTTTGAGCATAACATCATAACATGAAGAAAAATGTTGTGCTCAAGAGTGTGGACCCACGGGCAGATGATCGGTCAAGAGCTAAACTGTATTATCCCTTACATATACCTTCGAAACCCGGCTAGGCACGGACCATTTGGACCATTTGATTTTCGGAAAGGGGGGGGGTGGGGCTGGTATTTTTTTAGAAAAAAAATTCTGGCTCCGATTTTTGCCCCCAAAAATTTTCCGATCAGCATCTGGGCCGAAAAAAATAATCTGACCCTGATTCTGTCCATTAGAGAAAAAGCCCGGCTCAACAAAATTTCCTAGCAAAGTGAATATGAGAAAAAAAATCTGGCCAGGGAAGGGGGCGAAAAAAATTCCTGGCTCAGGTAAAAATCCCAGGTCCCCCTGAAAATCAAATGGTTCGAGCCTTATAAAAATTAAATCTGACAACTATTAGTTGTTGTATACATATAAAATTATTTAGTGTCCATCATGAAATACTGTCTAGCCTCGTTATTGGATGGAATTAAACACTAGAATGATTACTTTCAGTCTCTATTAATGGTTTTCAATACAAATTTATCACACTCGGACACTATTTCACATGACACTCTTTTGGCTTACATTCATTCATCACGACATCAGAATTAGCACCAAATTTCTTTGATACATAAGTGGTACTTTGCTATTCATTAAGGCTTTAAAAGCCTTTTCCATTTGTAGACTAGTCACCTTTTCATTGATTCTCATAGATTCCTTATAGGAAACATAAGATGATAAATAACACCGTCAATGGCATTCAGTTTCAAACCCAATGATAGATACTTCGATTTTTCTACCCCCTCAGGTTGGAGACAAGAACAATTTATTAAATAAGAGTTTAACTGGACAAATTATATATATGTGCCAGTTATGTTATGGGCAAAAACGAGAAAGGATCTGGTACGACACATTATAGATAGCACAGGGGCTTGTCTACAGGTCAGAAATAATGCCCGCTTAAGTTTTAATGCATCTCTAAAAAATACCGTGTCTCTACTATCAAACACCCACGTTTGATAGTAGAGACACGGTATTTTTTAGAGATGCATTAAAACTTAAGCGGGCATTATTTCTGACCTGTAGACAAGCCCCTGTGATAGATAGTTGCCAATATAAGTGCCGGTTATGGTATGGGCAAAAATGAGAAAGGGTCTGGTATTACATTTTTATCCTTTGACAGGGAGACATACACTATTTCCAGTGATACTTCCAATAGTTTTATGCACCTTTTGTGCCGTAATCTTTAATTTTTCCAACCAACATGTTTTCTTTTCTAAGGGGGAATATTTTGTAGGGGAAAGAAACTATTTGCGGTATACTGTTATCTCCGGTATATCAAAATTTCAATTTTTTGACAAAACGAAAAAAAAGTTTTGTGTTTGTTTTCACCATAAAGCCGGCAAAAACCTACCCGCACGCGAACGCAAAACAGAGAAAAACACAACTTTGGCCTTACATTAAATCTAATTGCAGCAAGAGGTTGATTGAGATACAAATCCCATGTCTGCATATTATCTTTGATTTTTTTTTTATTAAATATCATTCAAAGTTCTGTGTAAACGCTCTACTTTAGCATTACTTTGCGGATGAGAAAAAGAAGTAGTAATATGGTGAATATTTAAAGCTTCTAAAGTTTCTTTCATCATGTTTGAAGTTAGTTCAAGCTCGTTGTCACTTAAAATAGCGAGTGGACAGGAAAATCGTGGAAATATTTCTTCCAAAAACAAATGAGCAATATTGTTTGAATCTTTACTTGGTACTGCAAAAGCTTCAGGTCAACCGCTAAACAAGTCAATGAAAGTTACAATATATTTATTACCAGATAAAGTTGTTGGAAAGGGCCCACATAAATCGACCCTAATTTTTGCAAATGGATATGGTGGAATATCTGTTTCTTGAATTGGTGGTTTTATCTTCCTGGCACTTCTCACTTGACAAGTCATACATTTTGAAATATATTCATACAATTATTTGTAAAGATTTGGCCAAAAATACTCTTGTTTTATACTATCAAGTATTTTCTGGATTCCCATGTGACCGTTTTTATCATGATACTGTTGAATTACTAATTGTTTAATATGTTGTGGAACATATAATCTCAGTATGGGTTCTTCATCAGGGTTTGAAATGTAATATAAAATGTTATCCATTGTTAGATATTTTCTTAGTAATGTTTTATTATCAGTTTTATTTCTTAATTGTTTAATTATTTCCAAAATATCAGAATCTTGTTCTTGTTCAAATGTCATGTTGAAGTCTTCGAATGTTTTAACAGGAACTTCTTGATTTTCAGTTGATTTAAATTTACAGCTAGCGAACTGTTTCGGGCTAAATTCATTAGAATTTAAAGTGTTAATTTCAAAAGTTTTATCACTGACATCTACATCAATATCGTCTGTTTCTGGTTCAACATCATCAGATGGAGTTCTCGACAATAAATCAGCTACCGAATTTTCACTACCAGCAATATATTCAATCTTACAGTTATACGAAGAAATTCCTAAACTCCAAAGTTGAATCTTTTTGTTTTGCATAGGAGATTCTAAAATATATTTTAAAGGCTTATGATCAGTCTATATAACAAATTGTGCACCATGTAAATAATGATCTAATTTCTGTAAAGCATAATGTATTGCAAATGCTTCTTTTTCGATTATTGGCCTCTTTTCTTGAGTTTTACTTAATCTATGAGATTAGAAATAAATTGGTTTTTCGTTAGTTTTTACACCATACAATTTTTGTTCTGTTCATTTTCATTACATTCCTGGGCTAAACAGGCACCTATACATAAATTGCTACTGTCTGTATATAAAACATATGGTTTTGTAACATCTGGATATGCCAAAAGAGGTACAACAGATAAACTGTCTTTTAAATATTCAAAGGCTTTTTGACATTCTGTGGTCCAATTAAATTTTGTATATTTTTTAGTTAATTGTATAATTGGTTCGGCTATTTTAGAAAAAATTGGAATAAAACGTCAGTAGAAACTTGTCATGCCAATAAAACTCCTTATTTCTTTAACAGTAGTGGGTGCTTTTATTGTTTTTATAGCCTGCATTTTTTGTGGGTCAGGTTTTACACCATTTTCATTTATTACGAAACCTAAATATTTTGTTTCTTGCTGTACAAAATTGACATTTTTTCAATTTTAATTTCAATCCTTCTTTCCTTAACCTGTCAAATACTATTTGAACACGATTTAAATGTTCCTCCAATGTATTAGAAAAAATTAAAATATCATCCAAATATGCAATCGTAAATTTGTCCAACCCTTCTAAAACAATACCCATTAACTCGGAGAAGATTGCAGGAGCACATTTTAAACCAAATGGCATACGATTAAATTCAAAAAGACCTTTGTGACAAACAAATGCTGTTTTCTCTTTTGTCCTTATTGTCCATTAAAATTTGCCAATAACCACTCCTGAGATCGAGACTTGTATAGTATTTTGATTTGCCTAATATGGTTAGAATATCATCTATTAATGGCAAAGGCAAACTATTATTAAGTCTCCCAAACGAAGTTTAGGGAGACTTTTTGTTTTTACTCAATTCTTATTATTATTCTTGTTCTTCTCGTCTTTCCGCCAAAATTTTGTCCGCGCGTTTTCTCAGAGACTAGTGGTCGGATCTTGACCAAACTTCATAGCAAGATAGGCCCTTATCTGGAATGGTGCAAGAAGGTTTCGGAATTTTCAAAATGGCACCGGTTGCCATGGAAACGGCAAAAAAGGCGGGAAAATGAAAGTGCTCAGAATTGGATGAAATTTTACAGGAAGGTTACTTAGGACATGGGGAATTAGTTTCTGGTGTCCAAGACTTCAAAATGGCACCTGTTGCCATGGGAAGGGCAAAAAAGGCGGGAAAATCAAAGTATTCAGAATTGGATGAAAATTTACAGGTAGGTTGCTTAAGTCATGAGGAATTGGTTTCTGGTGTCCAAGACTTCAAAATTGCATCCGTTGCCATGGAAACAGAAATAGGCGGGAAAATTGAAAGTGCTCAGAATCGAATGAACCTCAACAGACAGGCTGCCTACGATGTGTGGAAGTGATTTTTATCCCGGATTTCTGATTTGGGAGTTCGTTTGGGAGACTTTTGTATCAGCATCCTGATACAATTATAATTTTTTTTTAGTAATTTCATTTAATTTTCTAAAGTCAATACAAAAACGTTTACTTCCATCTTTTTTATCTACAATAACAACAGGGAAACTCCAAGGTGACCTTGACTTTCTAATAATGTTTGCTTCAAGCATTTCTCCTATAGCTTTTTCAACAATGTCTCGTTTGTGTAAAGGAGTTCGATAGGGTTTCATTTTGATAGGGGAATGATTTCCACTATCTATTTTCATAGTAACAGAATCAGCATGTCCTAAATCAGTGTCATTTTTTGCAAAAATATCCTCATTTTAAAAAAGTAAATTTTCAATTAACTTTTTATGTTCAATAGGAGAAACTATTTCATCTCTCTTGATTTTGCTTTCTTTTTCCTTCTCATTTTCTTCTGCATTGCTAACTGAAACAACGTTAGCTTTCTGAATGGATTAAATTTTTCCTACAATACAACCTCTTTTCAGAGTAAAAGTCTTATCTGTGTTATTAACAATCATTATCGGAATTTGTCTTGACTTATTCATTTGTACTACTGCACTACTAACCATTAGACCTGGTTCTGAGTCTATATAACCAGTGTCAATTGAAGAGACGTGAAAAAAGTTATCTTATATAATATCTGGATTATTTTTTATTTTAGCTGAGCATACGCTTACAGTTTGAGGTTTCAAAATTGTTTAAGTTTTTAATCTTATAATAGATGCTGTATGAATATCCTCTTCTAATGGCACATATGTTTGTCCTATTCTTAAACAATCTAAATCAAAATATAATCTTACTCCATTTTTAATCAACAAATCACGACTTAAAATAATATTTCTGTTCATGTTTTCAACAACAAAAAACAAATGATTTTGAGTTACACTACCTACCTAAAAACAAATATTTGCGCAGCCCAATACATCAAGAAAATTTCCATTAACAGATTGTAAATTGACCCTTTTCTTTTCTAATTTTGGTGGATTTTTCAAATTTTAACTCTTTTATGAATAAGAGACCCTGAAGCTCCACTATCAACCAAACTTCTAAAACGTTGTTTACCAATTTTAAGGAATTAGGACTACCTGCTAAATTGATACTATAACTAGGTATGCTTTTATTATCACACTCTTTATTGGCTTCAACATAGAGAGTGCGTTTTAGTTTTCCTAGTTCTGACCTTTGGGTATAGTCTTAACTTCTTTTTTTATTGATTTTAACCCGACAATTTCTCTTAATGTGTACCGGTTTGTTACAATTCCAACAAATGATCTTAGATTTTGGTTTTTCTTGTATTATTTCATTCATTTGTTTAATATTTCTAAATTTTATTCTGCAGTCTTTTGCTAAATGACCTTGTCTTTTACAATTAAAACAAAACTTTCGCGGCCGATAATAGTCAATTTCCATAGGTGTTTCGCCGGTTTGTTCATTTTGGAAATAATTTGTCCTTTTTCCGGAGCGTAAATCAAATCTTTTTCTTAAATTTTGCTCACTAATGGCCGTAGTTACAGCTGCTTGTAGCGTTACGGGATTGTCTCGCATAACTTTCATTTTTAGCTCACCTGACCCGAAGGGCCATGTGAGCTATTGCCATCACTATGCGTCCGTCCACTGTCCGTCAACAATTTCAAAAATCTTCTCCTCTGAAACCGCTGGGCCAAATGCAACCAAACTTGGCCTGAATCATCACCAGGGTATGGTTTCTCAAAGTTATGTTCGATTAGTTGGCCGGTCAAAAAACATGGCCGCCATTGCTAAAAATAGAACATAGGGGTAAATTGCAGTTTTTGGCTAATAACTCGAAAACCGTTACAGATATCAAAAATCTGACATAGGGTAAAAATGATCAGCATGATGAGATCTACCCACTGTGCAATTTTGAAGAAAATCTGAAACCCCATCCCGGAGTTATAGCCCTTTTTCTGTTAAATTTTCAAAATTTTTGCATTTTTTATTTCAAAAAGTGTAACAGATAGAGGTCAAATGTAAATTGCAAAAATGTTCAGCATATCAAGATCTACTTGCCCTGAAATTTTGAAGAAAATCCGTAAACCCTTGTAGGAGTTATTGCCCTTTTTTCACCGAATTTTTTTTAATTTTCGTATTTTTTAGCTATTATTTCCAAAACTATAGAAGATGAAGGTTAAGTGTAAATTGATAAAATGTTTGCCATGCTGTGGCGACTTCAAAACTGATGTTGATATTTGTTCATTGACCGCCATTTTCAAAATGGCCGCCAAAATTCAACATTGTCCGATTTCAATGAAATTTGATATTCAAATAGATGTTGATGTTGCGACTTCAAAACCAATGCTGAAAATTGTTTGTTGACCGCCATTCAAAAATGGTGTCGCAACTTCAAAACTGCTGTTAAAAATTGTTCGTTGATTGCCATTTTTAAAATGGCCACCAAAAAAGGTGGGAAAATTCAACATTGTCCGATTTCAATGAAATTTGTTTTCCAAATAGATATCGATATTGAGACTTCAAAACCGGTGTTGAAAATTGTTCTTTGACTGGCATTTTCAAAATGGCCGCCAAAGAAGGCGGGAAAATTCAACATTGTCCGATTTCAATGACATTTGGTTTCCAAATAGGTCTTGATATCGCAACTTCAAAACTGATGTTAAAAATTGTTCGTTGACCGCCATTTTTAAAATGGCCACCAAAAAAGGCGGGAAAATTCAACATTGTCCGATTTTAATGAAATTTGATTTCCAAATAGATATTGATGTTGCGACTTCAAAACCAATGCTGAAAATTGTTTGTTGACTGCCATTTACAAAATGACGTCTCGACTTCAAAACTGGTGTCGAAAGTGGTCCTTAGCAAGAACCTTTTTTGTCAAAAAAAGCCCAACAAAGAAATATAGTTAAAGATGATCAGACTGTAAAAAAAGTTCAAGATATTGGAGGTGTTCGAGCTACAAAAGTTTGAGAAACTGAAGATCAACTGTATAACCTACAATGTTTCCTTGATTAAGGCAACTGAAAGCCAGGTGAGCTATACAGGCTCCTGGGAGCCTCTGGTTTAAATAACCATGCTGTAATCCATCAATAAAGAAACCAACAAGCTGTCTCTCTATAGCTTGAAGACCCCCCGGTTGATTATTATAGGCTTCCTCTGCCAATGTTAACAGACGTTCTGCAAACAATTGCACGCTCTCATCATTTTTCTGCCTACATTTTCTTAGCAGCATGAAAGCATCAGTAATTTCTGCAAAACGTGTAGCTAATTCAGCTTTTAATTCGGGCCAAGTGATCTTTTCATGGTCGTCCAAATATCTTTGTAAAAAGGAACTGACACTTCCAGAACTGGTTGAAAAGCTATTAATTTTATTCTTTCCCCTGGAACATTCAATAAACGGTAATATTTTTCAATATTCCTTATCCATTCTTTAAACTTCGATGGAATTCCATCATACGGAGGAATCATTTGAGCAATACCCTGGGTACCCACTGCAGTCGATAATCCCGACACTTGAATTGCCAAATTTTGGAAGACAGCCCTAATGTCTTGGTTAGCCATTTTGCCATAACAGTAACAAAATAAACTAAGAGCCACTTACCTTAACCTGGTCTTTTTCCTGCTCGGCTGCTTCCTTCCTTCCGTCATGAATTCACATACGATTGATTGATTGATTGATTGATTGAATATTGTTTAACGTCTACTCAGCAATATTTCAGCTATATCAAGACGAGAACAAGTTTGTTGATAAATAATCACTTTGGGGTATGGAAATGGCCATGGGACGGGAAATTCTGACTGCCACTGGAAAAGTAGGGTGAAATCGTCAAGGGCGGGGAATTTAACCTTGTAGCCGATCACCTACGGACCACCCCAAAAAGAGCTTGCTACAAGGGTTCTTTAACGTGCAGGAAGCGTGGCATTTCTTCCAACACGTGGACCTGAGTTTACATCCCATCCGAAAGATGGGTTGTGTATTTATTAATCCCGCACAACCACGGAATGGGTCCTATTTCTATATCCCGGGACCCTCGGGGTCAGCCTCCGTTTAGGAGGGGTCACACCCCGCAAGCCGGAGATACTGGGTCCTATTTCTATATCCCGGGGTTCCCTCGGGGTCCTCTGTTAGGATGGCTCATACTCCAAGCTCAGAGGATGCTGCGGGCCTATTCTTCAGCCGGGACCGCGCACGGCGGAATTCACATACGAATTTTAATCCTTGTCACGGCACCAATTAAAGCATGTTACGTAATGCTTTAAGACTAATGTTCATAAAATATTTAATATATAAACATGTAAAATAATCACAAAAATATTCAAGTGTTGAGCAGTATGAATGAAAAGAGCAAGAAAGAATAAAAGAAGAGTGATCGTATAGTCTTTACACCAGTATTTAAGAGTCTCTGGTATCTGGTGTGTATTCCTAATTTGGTATTTAGGGGTTGCATAAAGCTTATCATGCGTTGTGTCTTATGAAACAAACAGTTAATTAATAGAGTGCTGATTGTCCACCACTAATTGACAGATAGTGTCCTGTAATGACCAGACGCAATCAAGGTATAAATGTTTATACCCAGTGGTAATTAAAGAATATGCATTGTTTGTATTATCTGGTAGATTTTCTGTTGAAAGATAAACACATATTGTTGGACATTATAAAGTTCTAGATTTGCTGTGATGCCAAATTCTCAAACTGGAAAAATGCTGGTTTTTCACACACTATGTTACAACAGCTTAATGCGAATAACAAGAATAATATAAATCAATCTATAGAGAAGAGACATATAAGCTGAAAGGCTATAATTTAAAATTTAAACTTACAAAAATTTGACCAATTAAGAGTAGTCCAAAATTTAAGTTGAAATGTGATTCAATACTATTTTATAATACCAAATATATATAAATATTCCAAAATAAATTAATCAAATACGAAAAGAATTTCAATGATAATTTATGATGATTTAAGGAGAAGACAACTCATTACCAACCTACTACATTCCTCACTGCCAAAAAAAAATATCATGAAAGGAAATATTAGTTGTATCAAAAATATTAATATCAACAAATAATATTAATAAACGAATATAAAAAATAAATGAATAACAACTGTAAAGTTAAATGTGAAGTTAATATCAAAAATAGATATTCATTTAATTCATTTAAACAGCTCTATTTCTCTCATCTCGCGGTAGGCGACTGCCTCTTGGCATTTTTCTTCTATTTCTTTACGTTTGCGTTTTTCCATTTCTCTCTGCTCCTTAGGAATGTCACGCTCTTACTGAGCCCCATGCGATATGACAAAGTACCGTATACATACCGGTATGCATAATTTTTCACCTTTTCTTTTGTTATCAAAGATGCATGTTTGCTCCTTTTTGTATGAATACTAGATGTCCTTTCACCGACATATAAGTGTCAAATCTTCTATTACACAGTTGACATATGTGAATGGTTATAAATTCCATGTGTATTTTACTCCAGTACCTAGTGTATGATCTGTAATCTGAACATTTATAACTGCACCCAGGAACGTTGCAAATTGGATAATATTATAAACCGGTCGAAGCTTGCTGTTTGAAAACTCCAAGTATTCTTCTTGGTAATCCTCCATCACAAGAAGTATAAAATATAATAACAAACCTCCACACTCCACATGGCAAATGTGGAACTCCGTGTGGTACTGTGGAGGTTTGCCATTGTGACGTAGTTTGCCATTGTGACGTAATTTGCTATTGCACAACATCTACAAAGAATTAATACCAGGTGAATGCAGCGAAGCTTCAGAACAGTTATGCAATAAAAAAAACTACGTCACAATGACAATCTACTTCACAAGGGGGACTGGGTGTATAAACTACTTTTCAGGAAAGTACATTTTATTGACGGATGTCATTGTATATCAATGAAAAATATATTGTAGAAAGAAGAAAATAAGACAATATAATAAAATAAATTTTATTGGAACAGTCATATATGTACATCGTATACGAAATATATTTTCATCAAGAAAATAATGATATAATTGATTACACATTACATATATATAATTGATTACACATTACATATATAGACTAATTTTTTCTTTACATAAAACATCAGTAACAACAATTTGAACAAAAAATGAAAACATTTCTCATTACATACATTGAGTAATTTTTTTTTTACATAATACAAAATAAAAAAAAAAAATGAAAACATTACACATTACATACATTGATTTTTTTTTTCTATACATTGTACATCAATAACAAAATAACAAAAATACAAGTTATTTACATTTTCCCTATGACCATATGCTCTTGTTGAAATTCCATCATCTTATATCCACCTTTTATCATCAAAAGGCACCAGACCTTTTTTTTATTATTTTTTTGTGCTTGTAACACGTGATTGGAGTTCCTAATTAGTCCCCTACCGGTGAAAGCCGAAGGGGACTTCAGGTTTGCACTCCGTCTGTCAGTCCCGCATCAGTTTTCCACACTTTTTTTCTAAACCGTTGCAGGTATTGATCTGATAGAAAGTAGTTTGTTTGTCCAGGTAGAATTTGTTTCCCGAGAACTGATAACTGTTGCTTATCACGAGGATTTTTCAGACATATGATGTATGTTGTGTTAAGAGAAATTGTTCGCATACACTTCCCATGAGGAAATAAATTTTGCATTAAAAACAGGACACTTATATTCCTATGATGACACTATGGTGAACAAATTCATTACATCAACGTTATCTAATAAGTCATCGAGGACTAATAACATATGTTCTTTGCTTTCGGACCATGCATTTACATCATCATTTGTAGGTAGTCCTTCATGGAAAGAAATGTATTCTATTTCCTTTTCCATTTTTGAAAACAAATCCTGATAGGCAGAGTAACAATATACTACTTTCATTGGTGGAACAGTAAACATCTGTGACGCATTTTTAATTAATTTAAAAGAAAGTAATGTTCTTTTCTGAAAAAAGTTGGGCCCATAATTTGACAGGTACAGGGCGTGGCCAGCGGCAAAACGACCTTTTCTTGACCTTGCATGACTGTGTAATAATATGTCTACAAAGTTTTTATATACTCTGTCACTCACTATGTATTTTTTGGTCAAAAATAGCCGAAACAATGCAGAAAATCCAACAAAAGAAAATTTTTATGAACTAATAAAAAAGAAAACACAGAAAATAGACACCAAACACCCACAATGTGAAAAAAAAAGATGACAACAGGAAATATGAATTCGTCATGTCTTGCTCCATGTACGTTGCTGGTAGAAAAATCCGAGGAAGGGAAGAGAGTGCATGAAATAACCGCATTGTAATAATGGTCTGTTGGACGTGACGCATTATGACATTGCGCTTATTTTTTCTCAATCATTATAACAAACACGAATAATTTGATACAAATACATACATTTATTATGTTTTCATATAAAACAAAAATACAATCAATTAGTATGTTTTCATAAAAAACAAATAACAATAATCATTATAAATCACATAATAAGTCATATATTTTGCAAATGTTCATTCACAAACTGTTAAAGTCTGTCTTCCAGTTTTAATCCTCTTGCCATCATTTGGTCAACATTCTCCTATACTTGGTTTGATCTAAGTTTATCCAACACGATTACATTCACAAAGAAATACTGCCAGATTGCGTCTTTTGAACAGTCAGGGGACCCAGCTGTAGAACTGATTATTATAATCAGCTTCTCGGATGATAATTAGATGATTGTTAAGAGTTACCTCCCTTATATCAAAAAATCAATAATCAGGTGTATAGCTGATTATTTTTTCAACATAATTATACCACATATTTAACTAGAGTTATCTCTCTTGAAAATATTTATCAGCTAAGAAGCTGATAATCATCTAATGTTGACTTTATGCTTTTAATCAAAATTAATCCATGTCATTTATGTATTCTGTGACATCCAAAGTATTTTGGGATCTTGAATATATCTACAGTAACAAAAAACAAGACTGAACTGTAAAATGAAGGTTTGTTTCTATATTTTAATTAATGTGAAATAAAATGGCACATGGCATTCACTCAATTGATAAATTACTAAATTAACAATATATGAGCGGCATCAGAAAGAAATTGACCTTATGAAATTTAGACAAGTACATGCATCACACTTGGTTGTGTCAAACAACATTATGACACATAAAAATGTTTAAATTTTTTTCTTTATCAGTTCAATCTCTTCAGTAAAAACTCATCTTTAAGTTGTGAGAAGGAATGCACGAAATTAGTATATTTATTGCTAAACTATAAAGTAGATTTCTATCCAGTGAGGCTCATTTGCTAATTTGTATAAAATTTTGAAATGCATGTAGTTTGTTAGCATACTTTATAATTGGTAAAAACACTTAAGAACAGAGTATATCGGCATGATCAGGTATAAATGGATATTTATGAACATGATGAACACACTTAAGAATCATTTACTGTTATTGTCATGAACAAATGTGTATTTCTTCAATAATATGTTATTTTAACGTGTTCACAGTTATGCAAAGTTAATAACATAATTTATCAATAAAGTGACATTTATCACCATTTTAATCAAGGCAAATAACATGAATATTAGCTGTACAACTTATCTTTGTACAAGTTCTGATAAAAGATATCAGATATAGAACTGATTTATATTTAAATCAGCTGTACAACTGATTTACTGCAAGTCAGAAAAATAAACTGATCAGTTATGGACCTGACTGATATACACGTATACCAGTATATTATTATGTACACATGTAAATCATTAGCTTTCATGCACTTGTACAAAATTAGCTGTACAACTTATCTATGTACAAGTTTTTAGAAAACCACTTATAGAGCTGGTTTATATAATTTTTATTAAAATCACCTGTGTAACTGATTAACAGCATGTCCGAAAAACAAATTGATCAGCAATGGACCTGATTGATATACATGTATACAAGGCAAATACATACACATGTAAATCATTTTTACCGCTATTTTTTATGCTTTCAAAAGCATGTACAAAATTAGCTGTACAACTTATCTATGTACAAGTTCTCATAAAAAATCACTTATAGAGCTGATTTATATAATTTTTATTAAAATCAGCTGTGCAACTGATTAACAGCATGTCAGAAAATCAAATTTGACCAGCAATGGCCCTGATAGATATACATTTATACAAGGCAAATACATACACATGTAAACCATTTTTAATTACATACACATGTAAACCATTTTTACCGCTAATTTTTATGCTTTCAAAGGCATGTACAAAATTAGCTGTGCAACTTATCTGTGTACAAGTTTTCACAAAATCACTTATAGAGCTGATTTATATAATTTTTATTAAAATCAGCTGTGCAACTGATTTATATAATGCCACCATTTGTCCAGCCACATTTTTGGCGTTATAAAGGGGTTTGGCGATAGGGAGACTTACAAAGGAATTAAATGCAAAATTGGAAATTGGACTTTAAAAAAACTTGTGGCGTTATGCGAGGTGGCAAATGAAACGAGGGACATTATAACGAGCTTTTACTGTACATGTATACCGGTATACAAGGCAAATACATACACATGTAAACCATTTTTACCGCTAATTTTTATGCTTTCAAAAGCATGTACAAAATTAAAGAACCTTAGTGAGCACGCTCACATACCCCACGCCCCCACATAAGGCCCCCCTCAAAAAAAGTTCCCCCATCTAGATTTTTCTGAAATATTAACTCATTTCACATTTTACATCAGAGTAAACTTTCATATAAATTTAAAGGCAATCCGTCAAGAAATGAAGCCTAAACCCCTGCGTCACGACAAAATTTGACCATTTTTGCAAAGTCCCCTCCCAAAAAAAGGTTCCCCCATTCGGATTTTTCTGAAAATCAAACCCATCCGAGAGTTTCATAAGAGTAAACCTTCATTCAAATTTGAAGGCAATCCGTCAAGAAATGAAGGCTCTATCCAAGCGACATGACAAAATTTGAAAATTTTTGCAAAGTCCCCCTCCCGAAGAAATGGTTCCCCTTTTGGATTTTTCTGAAAATCAAACTCATCCGAGAGTTTCATAAGAGTAAACCTTCATTCAAATTTGAAGGCAATCCGTCAAGAAATGAAGGCTGTATCCAGGCAACACAGCAAAATTTGAAAATTTTTGCAAAGTCCCCCTCCCGAAAAAAATGGTTCCCCCTTTTGGATTTTTCTGAAAATCAAACTCATCCGAGAGTTTCATAAGAGTAAACATTCATTCAAATTTGAAGGCAATCCGACAAGAAATGTAGATGCTATCCAGGCGACTACATATTTATGATGGACAGACGGACGGACTGATGGACGGGTCAAAAACATTATACCCTCCGCTACTTCGTAGCGTTGGGTATAATTAGCTGTGCGACTTATCTATTTACAAGTTTTCACAAAATCATTTATAGAGTTGATTTATATAATTGTTATTAAAATCAGCTGTGCAACTGATTTACAGCATTTCCGAAAAATAATTTCATCAGCAATGGACCTGATTGATATACATGTACATGTATACCGGTATACAAGGCAAATACATACACATGTAAACCATTTTTACCGCTAATTTTTATGCTTTCAAAAGCATGTACAAAATTAGCTGTGCGACTTATCTATGTGCAAGTTTTCACAAAATAACTTATAGAGCTGATTTATACAATTTTTATTAAAATCAGCTGTGCAACTGATTTACAGCATGTCCGAAAAATAAATTGATCAGCAATGGACCTGATTGATATACAGTAAAACCTCGTTATAATGCCACCATTTGTCCAGCCACATTTTGGCGTTATAAAGGGGTTTGGCGATAGGTCGAGGGAGACTTATAATAGAATTAAAGGCAAAACTGGAAATTGGACTTTAAAAAAATGCTGGCGTTATGTGAGGTGGCAAATGAAACGAGGGGCATTATAACGAGGTTTTACTGTACATGTATACCGGTATACAAGGCAAATACATACACATGTAAACCATTTTTAAATACATACACATGTAAACCATTTTTACCGCTAATTTTTATGCTTTCAAAGGCATGTACAAAATTAGCTGTGCAACTTATCTATGTACAAGTTTTCACAAAATCACTTATAGAGCTGATTTATATAATTTTTATTAAAATCAGCTGTGCAACTGATTTATATAATGCCACCATTTGTCCAGCCACATTTTTGGCGTTATAAAGGGGTTTGGCGATAGGTCGAGGGAGACTTACAAAGGAATTAAAGGCAAAATTGGAAATTGGGCTTTAAAAAACTTGTGGCGTTATGCGAGGTGGCAAATGAAACGAGGGACATTATAACGAGCTTTTACTGTACATGTGTACCGGTATACAAGGCAAATACATACACATGTAAACCATTTTTACCGCTAATTTTTATGCTTTCAAAAGCATGTACAAAATTAAAGAACCTTAGTGAGCACGCTCACATACCCCACGCCCCCACATAAGGTCCCCCTCAAAAAAAGTTCCCCCATCTAGATTTTTCTGAAATATTAACTCATTTCACATTTTACATCAGAATAAACTTTCATATAAATTTAAAGGCAATCCGTCAAGAAATGAAGCCTTAACCCCTGCGTCACGACAAAATTTGACCATTTTTGCAAAGTCCCCTCCCAAAAAAAGGTTCCCCCATTCGGATTTTTCTGAATATCAAACCCATCCGAGAGTTTCATAAGAGTAAACCTTCATTCAAATTTGAAGGCAATCCGTCAAGAAATGAAGGCTCTCTCCAAGCGACATGACAAAATTTGAAAATTTTTGCAAAGTCCCCCTCCCGAAAAAATGGTTCCCCCTTTTGGATTTTTCTGAAAATCAAACTCATACGAGAGTTTCATAAGAGTAAACCTTCATTCAAATTTGAAGGCAATCCGTCAAGAAATGAAGGCTGTATCCAGGCAACACAACAAAATTTGAAAAGTTTTGCAAAGTCCCCCTCCCGAAAAAAATGGTTCCCCCTTTTGGATTTTTCTGAAAATCAAACTCTTCCGAGAGTTTCATAAGAGTAAACATTCATTCAAATTTGAAGGCAATCCGACAAGAAATGTAGATGCTATCCAGGCGACAACATATTTATGACGGACAGACGGACGGACTGATGGACGGACTGACTGACGGACGGGTCAAAACATTATACCCTCCGCTACTTCGTAGCGTGGGGTATAATTAGCTGTGCGACTTATCTATTTACAAGTTTTCACAAAATCACTTATAGAGTTGATTTATATAATTGTTTTTAAAATCAGCTGTGCAACTGATTTACAGCATGTCCGAAAAATAATTTGATCAGCAATGGTCCTGATTGATATACATGTACATGTATACCGGTATACAAGGCAAATACATACACATGTAAACCATTTTTACTGCTAATTTTTATGCTTTCAAAAGCATGTACAAAATTAGCTGTGCGACTTATCTATGTGCAAGTTTTCACAAAATCACTTATAGAGCTGATTTATACAATTTTTATTAAAATCAGCTGTGCAACTGATTTACAGCATGTCCAAAATATAAATTGATCAGCTATGGACCTGATTGATATATATCAGTCTATTTTCGCAAAAATCAATAGTGTTGTTGAATCTTGACAGGACATAATCAGATAATCATGATAATGATCACATTTTATCATTCTTATATGTTACAATCGAGTTACATGTAGTTAATTATTTTTTACAATACACAGAGTACACTTTTCTGAACCAGTTACCTTATTCTCTGGCTAATATATACAACATTTTACTGCAAGATTTACTCTCTAGCTAATACATACAGCAGTTTACCAAGACAACTTTTAGCTATGTTTTACTTAATGCCAACAATGCAACAGAATGTTCCTTACATTAATGAAATTCAAAATTATTAAATGGTCTGGATTGGTTTAGACTACAGTCATTGACAGCTAAAATGTGAACTGACAGATTCCTACCACATATACAACCACGACTAATTTATCAGGTTTTGGAAATAACAAGCTAGCCTTGCATTAACAGGAATATCTTCGTATCACAATGCTATACACTAAATGTCGTGAAAAAGTAATCATTTTCTTTGTTTCCTATAAATTAACAGATGGACAGACAAGGGACTACTATAGGGTGCCTACATCTGGATGCGAGGACCTAAAGTATGTTTCACCAGCTCAGTCTCTTCACTTTTCCCCATTTCTTTTACAATAGGAAAATATCTGATTTGAAAACCGCATCTTAATATTATTATGACAACTAAATTTGGTGACATAATTACGCTTGTTCTATCATGCTCATATGGAAATGGTTTCGTGGGATAATGTAGCTGAATAAAGTTAAACACAAAATCTTTAAAAAATCCAAATTTTATAAAAAGAAATATTGACTGTATTACCAAAAACTGTCATAATAAAAAGATAATAATTAGTTTTTCAATGCAAGTGGGGTAAAGGGGGAAATTAAACGCGAAATCTGAAATATACAACAGCTCCCATAACATCATTTATCTAATATTTCATAGAATTTGTATAATGTAGTTTTCAATTATTTATGGAAGTCTATGAAAAGTGACAGAATCAGTAATCTAAAAAATCTAATGAAAATGTTCTTCTCCCAATTATGATAGGTAATGGATCAGACAATTTTCTAATTATTTGATCAGCACTTATAAATGAATTGTCCGGTATATCTGGCCAGTTCTTTATGTTTTTCTTGGTACTATTTTTAAAAAAAGACACATAGAAGCCACCATCAACGATTTTCCGAATCTGAAAAATAAAACACAAATTACTGAAACAACAATAACTATGAAGTACAGGAAAGCACTTTATTTCGGCGGTATTAAAATTTGGCAGTTTTATAAATCCAATTTATTAGCAGATATTTGTAATGGCTGTTCAATGAAAATGCAAAATACACATGTACATGTATTTGACATGTTAACTGTATTTTTAAAGTCAAACTTATGATATACTGGCGACGTTTATATTTGGCATTTAGTCAAATCTGCCAATAGTACCAAAATAAAACACCTGCCAAATATAGGCGCTATACAGTATAAAAAAGCCTGTTTAGTGAGCCAATATTTTGTGTTTGTGTTGGAATTTGTTCACAATACTTTCTATAATCTCAAAGGCTCTAAGGTCACTAAGTTCAGGGGAACAAATTGATCCCATTGAACAACCTATAGTCTGTCGGAAAATTCTATTTCCGAATTCAAATTCATTTTTTTCAAGTACTAGTTTCAATATGTCTATACTATTTTCGTTACCTTGGTTTTCACAAGCTCTTCTGGCAGCCTGAAGTAGTTCAGGGATTGTCATATTCGTGTACATGGAAGATATATCATAACTTACTAGTTCAGAAAAAAGACAATAAGCTAGCCAAATCCTTTAATTTCAGTTTCCGTTATATAGATGATGTTCTTTCATTGAACAATCCTCAATTCAAGGATAATCTTCATTTTATATACCCAAATGAACTAGAAATTAAAGAGACCACTGATACACCATCTTCAGCATCATACCTGGACCTATACCTCTACATTGACAGCTCTAGACGTCTGGAAACAAAACTTTACGACAAGCGTGATGATTTCGACTTTCCAATAGTGAACTTCTCGTTTTTGAGCAGTAATATTCCCACTTCTCCGGCATATGGCGTGTACATTTCACAACTCATTCGCTATTGCCGTGCCTGTAGTTTGTACAGCGATTTTGTCAACAGAGCGAAATTACTGTCTCAAAAACTTATACACCAAGGGTATGTTCAGTCAATGTTGCAATTGTTACTACAGAAGTTTTACGGTCGTCACCACGATTTGACAGACCATTACAATGTTTCGGTTTCACAAATGAGAACAGACATCTTTGGGTAGATCCAGAGTTTGTTACCAGACTGACTAACACCGACTGTGACAAAACCGGACTTTTCACCGGCCACGCGTGGAGCAGATCATGCTTACCCTACCGGAGCACCTGATGATATCTCAACTTTAAGTTAAACTTCAAAGAAAATTGTCATACAATGGTCATCATCAATATGAATGGGTAAATCCAAAACATGTGCAGGATGCTTTACAAAATCTTTTATATAGAATTATAAATGGTACAAAGATGTGACGATTAGAAACTTCTGGTACGACGGAAATGATAGTGATCTTGCTTTAAACAGTTACTCCATAGTGTTAAATGATGAGGAAGAGGATATGGAAACATATGAAACAAGTGTGGATCGTATTGCAAGGAAATACAGAAGTCCCCTACCGGTGGAATAATTCTTTGTTATACCAGCACTTACTTAAATACTTAAAAAAGAAAAGTTTTCCAAGCCCAAGGCCCAAAACCCCATCAAGAATCAATGGACCAAACCCATACTCAACTTGATTTGTAACCCATGGTGGTTGATTAACAATGCAAATATCAGCTTAATATCTGAATCAGTTGAAAAAAAACCAGAAAATCTATATTTTACCAAAATTCTCTAAGTCCAAGGCCCATAACTCTGTCCAAAATTAAATGGACCGAAACCAAACTCGAACTTGATCTGTAATTCATTGTGGTAGACTTCCATACCAAATATTATCTTCATATATGGAACGGTTGGAAAAAAAATCCGGAAAACCTATATTTTACCAAAATTTTATAAGTCAAAGGCCCATAACTCCGTCCAAAATCAATGTACCGGAACCAAACTTGAACTCTAATTCATAGTGGTAGACTCACATAGCAAATATTAGCTTCATATCTGGAATGGTTTAGAGAAAAGGTCTGGAAAACCCATACTTTCCAAAATTTTCTAAGTCAAAGGCCCACAACTCCGTCCAAAATCAATGGGCCGGAAGCAAACTCATGGTTGATACAGGGGTAGAGATGACTACAAAAATCGAAGTCCAAAGACATGGCAAATACGGTAACAGATAAAAACAAAGACAAAACAAGGACGCGAGACGACTGCAATGCACGGAAATAACAAGATGTGTTTTGTGAAACACTTATGCCCCGGGTAGAAGTAAAGAAGAAACATTTAGCAACTTTGAACAATGAATGTCCTTCAGACAAACTAATTTGTAGAAATAAATTCTGGTATCAACAGAAAAGTTTAATCACATCAATTGATGATTGCAATTGGATGCAAACACAGAAGTCAACCAAATGAACCCGTCCAATCATTATCCAAGCATTATTTAGAAAACAATTTTCACCCCCTCCCCTGTTTGGAACATTTTAGCCAACTCATTGTGTTCTGTTTATCAGTGTTATCAGTACTTTGATTACACCAGGGATCATCAATACTGGTTCCCCAAAAGTGGAGGAATACACAGAAGAGAAGAAATGAAATAATAGATATTTTTAGTCACATCCCTCATCCTTGATATAAATAATCCATATATAAATACATGTAAAACAAAAGTGAATAAATGAAGAAAATATGCTGAATGATTTAAACAAGAGTGGACCTACTAAATGTCTCGCCCGTCCCTGCTTGTCGCTAAAACAGTCATGTACTACTCAAGAGCAACCTACAAGTCAAATATTATTACCATTCCACTTACAGTAATCAAGAAACTATTATAATCAGAAACACTCAACTTTGTTCACTAGACCATGAAATTGAGGTCAAGGTCAAAAGCCATATGGCAGACTGACATGTACTAACCAAGACCAAGCTATATACCAAATATCATTGACTTTTGGCTTGTAGTCTTAAGCAAAAAAGCTTAGCCTGGTCACTGGACCGTGAAATTGAGGTCAAGGTCAAAAGTCATATGACAGACTGACATGTACTAACCAAGACCAAGCTATATATTAAATATCATTGATCTATGGCTTGTAGTTATTGAGAAACAGACTTAAGCAAATAAACTTAACCTGGTCACTGGACCGTGAAATTCAGATCAAGGTCAAAAGCCATATGGCAGACTGACATGTACTAACCAAGAACAAGCTATATATCAAATATCATTGACCTATGGCTTGTACTTATTGAGAAACAGACTAAAGCAAAAAAAAACTTAACCTGTTCACTGGACCGTGAAATTGAGGTCAAGGTCAAAGCCATATGACAGACTGACATGTACTAACCAAGACCAAGCTATATACCAAATATCATTGTCTTCTAGCTTGTAGTTATTGAGAAATGGACTTAAGCAAAAAAACCTAACTTGGTCACTGGACCGCGAAATATAGGTCAAGGTCAGATAATTTTGGGTCCGACAGATATCAAGAAACATTTCATCATAAATGAGTTTAATTTCTATATACATGTACATATAAAATAAAACAAAATATAATTTCATTTTTGGTGAAATTTTATCAGACAGTCACATGCCAAGGTCAAGGTCATGAAAGACCTATCACTTACCATTCAAAAGATATGCTCAATGTTAAAGTTTTTATGCAGTTGTTCACAGGCCAAAGTCAAGGTCACAAGGTCAACTATTCTGGTACCAATTAAAAGGTCTTGCCACAAGGAATGCACACGCAAAATATGAAAGCCATATCACTTACCATTCAAAAGATATACCCAATGTTAAAGTTTATTATTTTTTCAAAAATGCCACCACATGTCAAGGTTAAGGTCACGAGGTCCAAAATTTTGGTATCGTATGAAAGATCTTGCCACAAGGAATACACATGCAAAATATTACAGCCCTATCATTTACAATTCAAAAGATATACCCAATGTTAAAAGTTTTTTGTGGACAAACAGACAGACAGACCAAAAACTATATGCCCCCCGAAACTTCGTTTCACGGGGTCATAAAAAGATAACATTAAGAACTAACTAAAGCACTCATAGTGTGAACTCCCATGAAAACCGGGAGTAACATCAGGTGCTCCGGAAGGGTAAGCATGTCCTCCCCCGCTAGCGACACCCGTCACACTATCAGTGAGGCATATACTGTTTTGAAAGGTCTGTTTGGTAGCGGATTGGTTAATGTCATTCTCTAACCCTTAGACACCAATGAAATTCATGGTTCATGTTACTTCTCTAACCCTCAAACAGTGCCATGGTGAAATTTTGAAAAAGCTTTTTGTAAATCGCCATAGTATTTCAACAATAACAAGGACAAATCGGTAGCACAAACATTACTGACGAAGACAAAACTAAAATGATACATTATGATATACAAGACAACATCAAAAAACTAAAGTACTAACAGTGTGAACTCCGATAAAACCGGGAGTGACATCAGGTGCTCCGGATTAAAAGCAGATAATTTTTTTTTTCGAAATCCACATATTTGTTAGTTTGTCTCCATTTTTCTTCCCTTTTTGCCAACTTTGTTTGTGAAGGGCCACAATATCCAAAACAAATCCGTCTTCCTTTTTTGCCAAGGAACATTGTGTTCACATTTCATAAGGATTGATCGACTTGAACTCAAAATATTGACCAAAAACAAAAGCGTCTACAGATGACATTGATGACAGCACCATACCATTATACTACCTCAATTTTTTTTGCGGTCTTATAAAAACAATGTTTAAAACTTACTCCTTATTATAGCGTTCAATCCGCTTCTCCTTCCTTTCCCGTAGGGTTCTCCATTTGATGGGATTGGGGTCATCCAAAATGTCTTGGTGGAACTTTCTGAATGAGCCCTAGAAATTCCCTACGGCCTCACCCCTTGTCTGTTTTCTAAATAATGTTCTCTCATGACAGAAGGCCCTCTGCAAATAAATGTCACATACTTCAGGCAACCATATATATATATATATATATATATATACACACACACATATATATATATATATATATAGACGTTTTCAGAATTGAAATCGTGGGGGTCGNATGGAATCTGCAAGTTTCCAGTTTTGGCCCCTTCGACCCCTTATAGGTCGAAAACGGTAAGAGCTACGACAAATCCTTTGGCATACTACTGAAAGCTTATATCAAGAGGAATCTAAAGAAAAAAATCCCATGGTCTCTCTATGAAAATTTATGTAGAGAAGAATTGAAATCTGAATT
>MJUU01072335.1:10157-27425 GCA_002080025.1 Modiolus philippinarum
TATCTAGATATGACGTGACTCGGAAACAGCTAATAACAAAGGGCATTTCTCATCCTCGATTTTATGGAAATGTTGTTAACAAATGTCAAAAACTGATAAATAATCCAGAAAAACCGGGACGTAACTTACATTCTTTACGTAATAGTGGATATCGACGAGATATTCTGAACAAATCCGTTAAATTGGCTTTGGATTCCAGTGACCTGAAGACTTTACATATATACTGGCCTCTCACTGATACTGCCGATGTCTGCTGAAATACATGAAGACTCTTAACCAAATCCTTCGGGAAGTTTTGAGTTTGATTTTTCTTCCGTAGTGCGACAGTGTTTTACCAGCAGACTAGATTCCTTGAGCTAGCCGGCAGTTTAGCGGCGAGCACTCTGTGACCCTTCTTTCAAAATTACGTTTTGTCTTATGCTTTTTCTGTTCCAAGATAGTGGTCATTGAGTTAGTAGTCTACCTGTATTGGGTTTTATTCGCGTGTTTATGATACTATAGGGAAACGGGATAGAGAAAGGGGAGGTTTGGGTACCCATAAACCGGTTTAACCCTACCACTGGCTTTTGCTGGTGCCGGTACCAAGTCCGGCTATCCCGAGTTCCTATCGTTATTTATGTTTGTCTCTTGTTTTCATTATTGTTTTTCTGGTGCAGTTTGCTTGTAGATTGTGGCATGTGATTGTAGTTCCTGGCCATTGTAGGTGTTTGCTGTTTTCCTGTTTTTGTAACATATAAAAAATATACACAAACATGTAAGTCTTTATTCATTATATATCAAAAACTGTCCTTTATTAACCTCTTCATATGGACGAAATCGTCATTTTATTTCAGAGGTAACACTTTTTTTGGCTATCACAAACAACAGATAAAGTTATCACTGACAACAGATTATAACTGGGAAGTGGCTATCCCGAACTCATATAGCAATCATACCATTTGATTATAATTAATCACATTTATCACTTTGGTGTCATGTTTTTCTTACATTTTAGGGCTGTGAACAATGTTATGACCATAAACATTTTTTAAAAAGTGCTGATAGAGTGCAGAATGTTCAGTTGTAAACAAACTTGGTTTCGTTCAAAAGTTATTGTGAGGATAGTAAAAAAATGAAACCTTAAAGGTCATAGTCTTAGAACCAACTATACCTTTGAGCTTAACTTAGACTTGGCATAACTTTTGTTTTTAAGAACTAAAACCAAGTTTAAGACGCAACGTTATTTCTTAAACATGTTATCATGGGGAAATCTTCGAAGGAAACGGAGGGAAAGACAGACAGAAGAATTCAAGGACGGACACATAGCTCAGGTTTTTACATTATACCCTACGACTTTGTGAGGCAGGGTATGAAAACCATACAACCCTTAAGGTTAAATGTTTGTTGACTCCTAGGTTATACGGCAGTGCGGTTAGTACAAAAATTTCAGTTTTCTGAAATATTGAGAAAACGGGTTCACTTTCTTCCCGGACTGACTTAGTTAGAAAAGTAAATACGAAGGTTAGCTATGAATAGGGGTGAACAAGTATTCATACTCTTCTTCTACCTTCTTTTTATCCACTTTAATAACCCGACCTCTGCAACCTCCAATTCAAATCTCACAACTTCTTTTTCCGAAATTTAAGTCCACTTTCTTAATCTCCCGCGCCTGCCATCCTCCCACTTCTCAACACTGTATTAAATTCCTCTAATCATAAGCCCCTCATCTCCCCAACCCCGTTTTCTATTTTCATCCAGTGCATTAATTAATTGATGTATCCATGCTTAAATCACAAAGGACTTCCGTACTACCTTAAAAAATGATAATTGCAACAATTGAAATTTATCAGCATGTTCTTACTAAAAATCATATATAAGGGCAACTTCTTTTTTATTCCTTTTCGTATTTATGTCGCCGCGGACGTAAGCGGTATTGTTGTTTTCTTCATTTTTTATATGTCACCCAAGACGAAGTCTTCTTCTTCTTATTATTATTATTATTACTCTTCCTTCAATAAACTGAGGATTAAATATCTAAGAACTATTTTGCAGAATTTACCGGAACTTTGTATAAATGTTCAGTAAGATGAGATGGATGAGTTAATTCCAAAATTCGTCCGTCTGGCGTAAACTTTTCTTTGAAGATCTTCTCATCTGAAACTACTGGGCCAATTGGAAACAAACCTGGCCACAATGGTCCTTAGGTGGTCCTCTACAAAGATGGCCGCCAGCGGGGAACACAGTTTTAACGTTGGACCCAATGGGAAAAGACGTTGTTCCTTTGCTTGTTTTTTACCATCTTTGTCTCATGTGCATTTACTCCATATCCTTTTATTCACCATTCATATATATTCTCCTCTTCTGAAAGTGCTGAGTCAAGTAGAACCATACTTTGCCACAATAGTTCTTACACGTAGGTGGTCTCCTGCGAAAAAAAGATGTTTTTCAGGTCAGCGCTTTATCCAAAATGGCTGCCAGTGGGGAACATAGTTTTAACATCGGACCCTATTGGGATACACATTAAGAGATCTCTTCCGAAACTACTGAGCCAATGGGAACCAAACTTGGCCATAGTAGTCCTAAGGTGGCCCCCTGCAAAAGGTTGTTTTTCAGGTCAGCGCTGTACCCAAGGTGGCTGCCAGTGGAGAACACTGTTTAAACATTGGACCCTATGGGAAAATATATTCAAAGATTTTCTCATCTGAATCTGCTGACCTGATTGGAACCAAACTTGGCCAAAATAGTCTTTAGGTGGTCCTCTGCAAAAAATAAAAACGTTGTTTTTCGTATCTGTGCAATATAAAAGACTGCCACCAGCAGGGATAATAATTTTAAAATGGATCTTAGAGAAACACTTTCAAAGATCTTCCTCTCCGAAGCTGCTGAGACAACTGGTACCAAACTTGGCAACGATAGTCTTAAGGTTATCCTCTGCAAAAAAGTGTGTTTTTCAGGCCACCTCTATATCCTACATGGCCGCTAGCGGGGAACATAGTTTTAACATTGGACCCTTTAGGAAAAGACATTCAAAGATCTTCTCCCCTGAAAGTGCTGAGACAATTAGATCCAAACTTTGCCACAAAAGTGTTAGATTGTCCCTTGCAAAAAATATGTTGTTCAGGTCCATGACCAAATATTCTTACTCTGTTGTCGAATTGTCACCAAACATTGTTGCCAGCAGGGAATTTTCTAAATTAGACCCTATGAGAAATATATACAAAGATCTTCTTCTGTAGACCTTCTGAATACATTTATCAGAAATATGGCATGAATTATTTATGAAGTGCTGATCAAGAAAGCAGGTAGCAGGGGAAAATGGTTAAATGTTGGACAATTTGACACAAATGTTTCTTTACATAGTTTGAAATTAAGACCCTTTAACAAAAACGTTTTTTTTTTACTAATTTCATTGGTCATGCTCCAAGTGAGCGATGCAGGCTCTTGAGAGTCTCTTGTTCTTGGAATTTTTGCTCTAGGTGAGCAATACAGGCTCTTGAGAGCCTCTTGTTCACGGAATTTATATGGTCAGTGTTGCTTTATTTTGCCCAGAACTCGATGAAAGCTCCGGTAACATATAAAGGCCATCAATTTATGAAAAAAAAGATATTTCTAGTTGAAAAAAAAAATGTTTACTACGCTACCCTCTTTAAATACGAATAATTTTGTTTGTTTCTTTTAAGCTCAGTTCATCGTTTGGGATCGTCACTATCTGTTTTCAGTGATAGTCAATAATTTTAAAACCTGTTGTTCGGGATTGCCAAGAACTGGAAATAAAATGAGGATTCCGCTGTTATGCAGTACTAGATGAAATACAATAAATCAAATGTTGTACATTACATAAGCGTCGAAATTCTTAAGTTTTATAAAGGCGTTTTTTGATGAGAAGTGTTTTAATTGAAGATTTTCAGCAATAAAATTGAAAATTGAAAATTTCTTCCTCAAATTCTCCGAAGTTTCAAAAGATCGTTAATTAGTATTTGTCATGAATATTCATAGACATGTTAGCTACATTTAAAGCATAAAAGACAAATATTAATATGATTTATTTGTAAGTGAAAGCATCACCTTCTTCTGTCTTCAAGTTGTTTTACAAATCTGCAGGCGGGATAGCCACTGTAGATGGGATTGCCGGTAATAGGGTGTGAAATTGTTTTGATTTGATCTGCACTGAAGAGACATAAGTTGTCGAAATGCGCATATCGGCAAAAACCAAATTCACGGTAACTTCGGTATTTTGTTATTTGTTACAAAGAAATAAATCGGCTTAAGTCGAACCGAGTATATGCACATACAGTGTACTTAATTCACTGTATGGATTTTACAGGTATAACACAAATGACAAACTTAAATAAGAAAACTACCATTTAGCAAGACTAACTCAACCGTACTATCTCATTGTTGTATCTTTACTTCAGCATCCACTTGATAAGTGATATGAATAATAGAAAGATTATAAAACTTATTTTGGTGCAATGAATTTAACACAAAACGTAAGAGTAAGCGCAATATGTATATATATTACCCTCATTTTAATCATTGGGTACTCTATTTTGGTAAATTATGACTACATTGCAAAATACCGAGTGATTCCACTGAACAAACTGAAGACAGAAATGGACAATGTAGTAATTCCACAGAAGAAACTAAAGACAGAAACGGAAAATATTGTTATTATACAGAAGAAACTGAAGACAGAAATGGACAATGCAGTGATTCCACAGAAGGAACTGAAGACAGAAATGGACAATGTAGTAATTCCACAGAAGAAACTGAAGACAGAAACTGAAAATGATGTAATTCCACAGAAGAAAGTGAAGACTGAAATGGACAATGTAGTAATTCCACAGAAGAAACTGAAGACAGATATTGAAAATGTTGTTATTATATTACACTCACGATATAAGGAGAGACAGGATGCCCAAGTTAAATACCTTGATAAATATGTAGGACAAACTGTATCATGTGAAGGAAAATGGAATGTGAGATTTGACCGTATTTTATACTTCAAGTACAAGTGTAAAACATGCATTGGACATGAACTTCATGGCGGGAGTAATCTTGAACGAACCATTAAAATGCTGAAGTATTCCAAGGATGAGACAAACGGATCTTGGTTTTTCAAAATGGACGACGACTGTTTTCTCTATTGGAAACAATTACTACTCTCCATTTGTGCTTTAAACCATACAAATTATTACTTTGGTGGTTTTCTGATGCAAACAAACGGTATACGTTTTGCAAGTGGAGGTGCGGGTTATCTCTTATCACAGAAATCCATAAGATGTGTTAATTTGACATCTTGTGATAATAACAGTCATGAAGACCTTGGTTTGGCGATGTGTTTTAAAAAGCAAGGAATCATTGTACAAAGATTGGAAGGAGTTAATCCAGATACCCCTGAGAAAATGATCGAGTGGTCAGACAATCCGAGTTATGACCATGTTAGACCAGTAAATCTAACACAAACACCTATTACTTATCATTATATACCAGCATATCGAATTCCTTTAATGGGATGGTCTTCCTCAAGAATAATTCCAAAAATATTACATTTTATTTGGCTTTCTAAAAAGGACCCTCCTACACAATGGTTGAGATCTTGCATTTTACTACACCCAGACTGGAACATTCGTGTATGGACATACAGTACATTAAAAACGCTAACATGGGATTCAAAGTATCAGGAAAATGGTTCATTTTCTATGAAATACAAATATTTGTCTGATCTTAGGCTAATCGATGTGATAAAACTTGAAGTTTTGTATCGATTTGGTGGCATATTTCTTGATATCGACGCAGAGTGCCTTCGAAAACTTAATCCACTTCTAGAATATGCAAAGACTTATGAATTTCTAGGTATATATGAACATAACCATAATAATAGCTGGGTAAAAGGTCTTGTTGCTAATGGCATCCTTATAGCTGTACAATATAGCCAAGCTATTTATTATGCGTTAAGCAAAATAAAACATATAAGTAAAGGTCCAGCTTGGATGACAACAGGACCATGTTTTGTGACAAATCATATCATACATGCAAATATATGTAATAAGACTGCTTATGATATTTCTAAAAAGATATGTACAGTAGATTTAAAGATACCATTTAAATGTAATGAACATAAATTGAATGTTACTGTGCTCGATTCAGATTTATTTCTGCCTTATCATCACTCTGAATCTAAACTTTTGAAATCCTGCAGTTCCTCTATTGAAAATGCATATCAAATTCATCATTGGGGAAGCACGCATAGTTCATACAGAACTGGAAGCGAGTCTTTGGAGGACCTGCTGAAACAGCACGGTAATGTGTGGTATATAGATACTTCAACTGTTATAAAAAGAGGCGAATGGGTTCAAAAGTGTGGCATCGATGGCAAAAAGTACATGAAATCTATAGGTTTTGGTGCTATAACGTTTAAGATTGATATTAACTATGATATAAGTATTAAAATACTACACAATGATCGGACAAAACGTTTTGATAATGTAAAAATTTGTTTTGTTAATGCTACTTGTGATAGCTATTCTTCTTTAAAGAAATATTCAAATACGTCTCTTTTAACTATATCTGGACATGATATAGAAATTCCCACGATTCAAATAACAAAGGAAATATAGTATAAAGAAATTGAATTATTAATAGTTGCATTATTGTGACAATCTATATTCGGTGATGGCCACATCGCCCCGTTGATTTGCCAATTGTTCTTACATTCAACTCGACGAATGCCTTGTGGTCGTTTTTAATGTTGTCTTTTTGTTCATCTTTATTGGGAAATTGATGATTGTTTTTAAGAGAGCTTTGTCAGATATTTCTGTTTGTCCATGGTTAAAACATGACAGTGTTTGTAAGAGTACTTCGCCCGATATGTTATGCTTGTTGACAACCCCGCATCCATCAAAAATAATGAAATGAAGGGGATGGATGTGGCGTTGTTCGACATTCAGCAAGTGAATTCGGCTTAAACCGGTGCTAGGGACCGTCTTGAACTTACTGTGAGGTAAGAGCGTTTGCTCTTTGTTGAAGGCCTCATAGTGACTTCAAGATGAAGAACAACAATCAAAGCGTTGTTCCATTTGCTTAATCTTACCACGTGTTTATAGGGATTTTGTCCCATGTACATTTACTTCATATCCCTTTATTTGTTTATGGATATTGCGTTGCTCGACATCTATAGCGAGTGGATTCCCTCTCGACCGTCTTGAACTCACCATATAAGGTTTCATTGTTGAAGGCCTCATGGTGACTTCAAGTTGAGGAACAACAACAAAAGCGTTGTTTTATTTGCACACTCTTATCACGGTTTTATGGTAGGGATTTTGTCCCATGTACATTAACGGCATATCCCTTTAATTTGCAGAAAATACAGAGACTTTGTTTGGTTCGTACAGAAGGCAAAATATCATGTTATTACCACCATTCTACCCCTTTCCAGTGGCTATCGAAAGTCGCTATCCTAGTCCAATCTACTCTATTTCTTCTTCTCATATTTTTTTATTGTTTAACCTTTTCAGTCAAAATATAGCTAACATGCCGCTCACTTGAGTTAAAACTCAATCTTATTCATGGAATGAACATGTACAATTTTATCATGTAATATACAGGCAACACAAACAGATAGAACAGAACGACACAAAATACGGCAAAATAGTGGCAACACAAACGAATACAATAGAACAAAGACCAACTGTGGTAAAATAGCGGAAGCACAAATGGATACAACAAAACAAAGACGAAATGTGGCAAAATAGTGGCAGCACAAACGGGGAAAATAGATCAAAGACAGGACATGACAAAATAAAGGCAGAACTAACGGAGACAAAAGAACAAACACCAAATATTGCAATATAGAGATTACACGAACGCAGACAACAGAAAAAAACATGGCGATACAGCGGCAACAATTTTTAGATTGACAACAATATACAAAATATGGAAATATGGGCAGCACAAACAACGGACAACAGAACAAACACGAAACATGGCAATATACGGGCAACACATATGGGAATAACAGAAAAAATACAAAACATGGCAAAATAAAGGCAGACCAAACGGAGACAACAGAACAAAGTAAAAAGACGGGAATGTATAGAGGCAGCACATACAGATATAACATAACAGAAACAAAACATGACGATATAAAGGCATCACATACGAATCCAAAAGAACAAAACAAAGTATGGAAATAGTCGCCAAAACGGATGCAACCGAACAATGACAAAATATGGCAATAAAGAGACAGCACAAACGGGGACAAAATACAAAAGACAAAATATGTCAATAGACCGTAAAACGGATACAACAAGCAAAGAAAAACATGACAATATAGATGCATCTTAAACGGAGACAAAAGAACAAAGTCAAAACATTGCAATAGAGTGGCAGTGCAAACGGAGACAACGGGACAAAGACAAAATATGGCAATAAAGTGGAAGTCCAAACGGAGGCATAACTTTATGTAATTTTTGTTGGGCAGTCTTAAACGGAGACAAAAGAACAAGGTCAAAACATTGCAATACAGTGGCAGTGCAAACGGAGACAACAGAATATGGACAAAACTTGACAATATAGAGGTAGCAAAAACGGAGACAACGGGACAAAGACAAAATATGGCAATAAAGTGGCAGTACAAACGGAGGCAAAACTTTATGTACATTTTTGTTAGGCAGTCTTTTTTCAAGTTTTCTTAAGAGGTGATAAGTNTAGGTTTTCAAAAAACGTTTTTTGAAAACCTACGGCTTTTTGCCATATCAACTACTAATATGGCAATAAAGTGGCAGTACAAACGGAGGCAAAACTTTATGTACATTTTTGTTAGGCAGTCTTTTTTCAAGTTTTCTTAAGAGGTGATAAGTTGAACTGGAGCATTTTTCTATAATTCATTCGCTTTTAAGGGCTACAGAAATCACTTGAACATAAAATGAACAAATAGAAATTATAAAGTTTGATTTTTTAAAAGTATTTCAACACCTTAGTCACAAAAGTGCACGATTTTACAAATAAATGCAAATAAATGATCTACTATCAAAAACAAAATCTTCAGGTAAGGATGTTGAGAATACTTCAGTAAAATATATTGAAAAACAAGAAAGACAAGACATAAGCAGCATAAATGAGAACAACAGAACAGGGACAAGATATGGAAATATAAACAACACAAACGGGGACAATAGAACAAAGTCAAAACATGGAAATGTCTATAGAAACTTCACAAAGGGAGACAACTAAACAAAGACAAAACATGTCAATACAGAGGCAACACAAACGGAGACAACAGCACAAAGACAATCGTGGCAATATAGAGACAGCAAAAACTGAAACAACAGGATGAAAGCAAAACATGGCAATATAGAGCAGCAAAAACTAATACAACAGGACAAGGGCAAAACATAGCAATATAAAGGCAGCAAAAACGGAAACAACAGGAAAAGGGCAAAACATGACAATATAGAGGCAGCAAAAATGGAGACAACAGGACAAGACAAAATATGGCAATATATAGGCAGCAAAAATGGAGACAACAGGACAAGACAAAATATGGCAATATATAGACAGCAAAAATGGAGACAACAGGACTAAGGCTAAACAGAGACAACATGAGAAAGACAAAACATGGCAATATAGAGGTAGCAAAAACAGATACAACAGGACAAGGGCAAATCCTGGCAATACAGAGGTAGCAAAAGCGGAGACAACAAGTCAAAGGCAAAACATTGCAATACAGAGGCAGCAAAAACGGAGACAACAAGACATGGGTAAAACCTGGCAATATAGAGGCAGCAAAAACGGAGACAACTTGACAAAGGCAAAACTTGGCAATGAAGTGGCAACACAAACGGAGGCAATAGAAAAAAGACAAAGCATGGTGGATAAATGGCAATACAGACGGAGAAAACAGGGAAAAGGCAAAGCATGAAAATACAGAGGCAGCAAAAACGGGAACAACAAAATAAAGACAAAAATGGCAATATAGAGGCGGCAAAAATGGAGGCAACAGAATAAAGACTACACATAGCAATTAAAAGCAGCAAGAACAGATCAGATTTTGACACCGAAAAAATTAAATAACGGTGTGAAAATTCAAAACCGTCTTGATAATTTTTGTACATTTTTGTTTGGCCGTCTTTTTCCGCCAGTTTTCCTTAATGGTGATAAGTTAAACTGTAATTCGTTCGCTTTTAAGGGCTACAGAAATCATTTAAAATAGAAGATATTGATCTTTAAAACGCATTGCAACACTTAAGTCACAAAAGTACACGATTGTACATATAAATGCAAATAAATGATCTACTATCAAAAACAAAATCGTCAGATAATGATTTTGAGATTACTTCAGTATTCTTGTAAAACAAAAAAGACAAGGCATATTTTGTTAAAAACTAATGTGGTGACTAAAACAAAAATTACATTGGCTATGCTGTAATCTGAACGACCATATATTTATTGAATTTATTGGAGGCCTCTTTTTTCAACAGACAAAAGGGATTATAGTGGGTACTGACTATGCGACATTTTAATTTGTGAAACTACCCCAAGAGTCCCTTAATTTCAGCTTCCGCTACAAAGCCAATAATGACCCACAATTTAAGGAATGTTTACATCAGATCTATTTCTAGATACATATTCTTCAAATTCGTACCTGTGCAATGACGGAGATCGCCCCTTGAAATCAAATCTAAGACAAACATCATATCAGCGTATTTCCAAATACGCAAATTATATAAGAATTATTAATAAATGAACACCGTGGAGCTCGATTTGTAGCGCTTCAGGCTAAATGTTTTTCGTCAATTAAAATTTAGTTAAAAAATTGTCATATAGGAAAAATTATAAATGCTCTTCAATGTTTTTTATGTGGTATATATTTTATCAATAGGTCTTCCTTCTTACTAGTATCCGAGGCGATCGGTTACGCCTTCAAATACACATCCTACATCGAAAGTCCCATATATGATGACAACGTTTTGTTTCTACAGTTGGTTTAAAAGCAGTTTCCAAAATTTTTTATTCTCAAGGAGAATCTAACTGGTCAAGCATTTTAAGATATCTGCACTTATTTAAAAACATCTTGAAATGCGTTTCATGTAAGTGTGCCCAAATATGTTGGCCATCTTGGATCCGGTGCTGAGAAATAAAAACACCTGTAATGAAATCAAGAAATCACAGTATATTTGAAGATCCCATAGTTAGAAAAACTTGGACAACCTCCACGAAAATTACGTCATTGTCCCTGCAGACAAAGCTTCTAAAAACATACTGTTCGTGTATAAGAAACACTATCTCAACTGTCCGGTTAAGGAGATGGAAATTGATAGTTCATCAGAAAACCCAACTTATACTCCCACTATCAAGGGAGAAGATTACTGAAATCACACCTGTTATTGCATCCTTTGGCATCAAAGTGAAAGATGAATACAATCAGCCCCTAACATCTACTGGGTCCCTAAACTTCATAAATTCATTGCGGGGTCTTCCATATGCACCACTAAGCCTCTTTTTAAGCTCCTTACTTCTTTATTGACTGCAGTCAAAGATGGCTTGAACAGTTATTGTGATAAAGTCTATTCCACTAGCGGTGTCAATCAGATGTGGATTCTTAAAAACTTAAGATCTCTTTGAACAACTATCCTCTAACAGTCTCACCATTGCCATAGCATACAAACTTTTGATTTTTCTTCTCTTTATTCTATCCTGCCACACAATAAATTGAAAACAGTAATTTCTGATTTGATACATAAATGTTTATGCACTAAAAATTGAGATAAACTTATACAGTGGTTTTTGAATAGAGCAAAACCACTGTCCCAAAAGCTGTTAAGTCAGGGATTTATTCAGCCTTTATTACTTTCACCCCTTCAGAAATGAGGTTGTCATTATGGCATCATTGGCTGATGTGACGTGTCCCAAATGAAAACATTTTCAGCCAGATTTCACGCATTTGACTTAATCGGTTTAGACTCAACCTTGGATTTACTCACTGATAGTGTGACGGGTGCCGCTAGCGGAACAGGACATGCTTATCCTTCCGGAACACCTGATGTCATGGGTTTTCATGGGAGTTCACACTATGAGTGCCATATTTCTTAATGTCGTCTTTTTATTTCCGTGGCTTGTAGCTGTCTCAAATCCTGGTTTTGTCTGTGTTTTTCTCTGTTCCCGTTTTTGCTATGTCTTTGGGGTTTTTTTTTGTGATCATCCCTCCCCTTGTTTTTTTTTGTGATCATCACTTGATTCCCTTGTTCCTTCGGTATTCTACTGCCGTCGTTTTGTAAATGTTTTTTGTTAAGTCTTCGAATTTATTTGAGTTTATTTACCATGGGTTTTAATGTTGAATTGATAAAATTTCAATAGTTAAACAGTTTAACTGTGTTCATAGACCTTTATATTACAGAGTCCAGTGTTCCTTTGTTTCACTGGGGACTATCTTGGAAGAAGTGGAGACTTTGTTAATGGGACCATCTAAGGACGATGTGACTGAACTCGATGGAAAATGGCAAAGTAGTTTCGGAGATTTTTTTAATGTATTTCCAGGGGTTTTCGATGACATGTGAACCTACTGGACATCACGGTTTTTAAACAGGTCACCTTTTGAATATTATGCATCCAAGAAAAGGTACAAATTGTACAGTCGACTACAGAAAGGGCTCCAAACAGGTTGGGCGAATAATCCCGATATTATTGACTCTTGAAAAGTCAGCTTAATTAAATAGAATATCAAGTGGTTTCATGGATCTTTGAATGTGTTTCCATATGTCCAATGTTCAACTATGCTGGCAATTTTGGATGATGTGCAAACTGGCACGACGTTTTTTTAATGGAACTTTGTTAAGAATATATTGTAGTAAGTTTAGTTCTAATGGTAAAGCAGTTTCCCAGGAGATCCCAAAAGGGTCAAATGTTCTATGTTCCCTCCTGGGGACCATCTTGGATGAAGTACAAAATTTAAAAGGAGATAACCCAAAGACATTTGTTCAAATTTTCCCTGTGGTTTTTATGGTAGCCATCTCAGTGAATGAGCGATGAATCTGTCAAATATATTTTTGAATAGAACCGTCTAAAAAGTGTGCACAAGTCTGTTACAAATGGAAGTAGTTTCGGAGATCTTTTAATGGTTTTCCCACGGAGTTCAATGGTAAATTATGTGGGCTGACTTAATTTTAGCTTGCGAGACGAGTATTTGACACGTGTCATGGTCCAATGGGATACCCGTCCCTTTTCATCCTCGTCTAAGGAGTTTACTCCGAAAATTTTGAGCCTTTTCTCTCTTTTATGTTATCTTTTAGATTTTACATTATTCTTTATTCTATTTTGTTGTAAACAATGTACGACACCTACATAACTATTCTTATATTCTTTTTTAAAGATACACAAACAAGAGTAACATTAATATCTATGTAAAAAGTCTACTGAGGTGCAACTTTATTAATGGACCTCTATGTTATGGGTCCAGTGTTTCTGTTTTTCGCTGGCTACTATTTTGGAAGAAGTAACTTAGTTGAAAATGGCAAAGTAGTCTCATAGAATTCTAAATGTGTTCTAAGGGGTATTGGATGAAAACCAGTTGGATTTCAGTTTGATACAGATCATCTATGAAATACACATGTAGTGTACATCTTAGAAAGGGTACATACCCGCAGGACAAATCTATACATTGGAACACCAAAACACTCTTGTGACCAAGTTTAGTATCAATAGGTGTTGTGATTTCAGAAATCCCTAGGGTCCAATATTAAACGTCCTTAAACTATGCTGGCCATCTTGGATGAGGTGGCAACTTTCGAATGGAACCTTCAAAAGACTACTATTATTGTATCAAGTTTGGTTTCGGTTTGGTAAATTAGTTTCAGAGGATATCTTTGAATGATTTCGCAACGCGTCCAATGTTCATCCCTGAAGGTCATGTTGGATGGGGAATCATCAGCACCAATTGATTAATAACACTTGCTCAGTACCTAACAAGTATAGTATAATTACCATTAATTATATGTTTGGTTTAAGTCCCGGGCCTTCAGCAGTTCTCCAGAAGATCTGCATATGCGGGTTCAAGTTCATTATTCAAGTTAAACTTAGTCCCCAGATGCCGGCCATGTTGGAAGATGGATCGGCATCCAAGTAACAACACTTGGTCAGTACCAGATAGGCATCTTTAATGCCAAGTTTGGTTCAAATCCATTCAGCAGTTCTCAAGAAAAATATATTTAAAAGAAAACTTTACAAGGGACGGACGGACAAGGAACCCAAAGTGATAGCAAAAGCTCACCCTGGCATAGCAATGTGAACCAAAAAAGACTAAAATTCACTTGCTCTTAACCTGTAAAAATATTTGCTAAACAATGATAATGGTACAAAAGCTGAAAGTAGGATGTAGGTTTTAAATATGCACAAGTTTGGCTAGATGTAAAGCTGATTAGAAGTGAATGCGCAAAGCCACAAAGGACAGCCAAGCACCCTGATTTCCTGAAAATATTTGAAGTCAAATTATCTCCCATTCATCGTTTTGGACAATAATTGTATTCCTTCATGCATATCTGGCTATTTTTTCCTTCCTTTGTGTAAAGTTTCATAAAAATCCTTCCAGTGTTTTAAGAGGGGTTGCACTCAAAAAGGCAATCTTTGCCAAAGGAATAAATGAAAAGTCAATATCAACTTATCTCCCAGTCATAATGTTGAACAATAATTGTATTCCTTCATGCACATCTGCATATGGCGTAAGTTCCATTAAAATCATAAAAGAGTGGACACATGTACAGACAGACCGACAGACAGACCATCTAAACTTCATTTGCTAGGATATAATAATGTATATAGGAACAACCTGCAAGTTTCAGAACCTCTTGATTCAAAGCTTTGGATGAAGTTGTCTCAACATAGACAGACACAAAAAGTTGTTTGCAAGAAGGAATTTATGAGATTTCACATATATTTGGTCATTTTAGGAAAACTACTCCTCAATTAATGTTAGGAAGAAATTGAAAGTTCCGGTAATAAATCCTATGGTCATCACGAGTTGGTTGACCAGAACAAGAGGCTCTCAAGAGCCTGTATCGCTCACCTGGGCCACGGCTGACATATGCAGTTAAAATAATCCCAATGTTTTAAGGGCATCATTTTCAAATTTGTTAATATACATTGATGTTATATTATCTTAGGTTAAACTATATTCCAGACTGGCAGCTATTTTGGATGGGGGTGCAGTTCTAATGTTAAAACTATGATCCCTGCTGGCGGTCATCTTGGATATACCCCCGGTAACGCGGATCTGAAAAACAACTTTTTGCAGGGGACCATCTGGGGACTATTGTGGCCAAGTTTGGTTTCAATTGGCCAAGTAGTTTCAGAGGAGAAGATCTTTGAAAGTGTTTTTCCATAGCGTCCAATGTTAAAACTATGATCCCAACTGGCAGCCATCTTGGATATAGTGCGGATCTGAAAAACAACTTTTTTGAAGGGGACCATCTAAGGACTATTGTGGCCAAGTTTGGTTTTAATTGGCCCAGTAGTTTCAGAGCAGATGATCTTTGAAAGTATTTTCCCATAGGGTCCAATGTTAAAACTATGATCCCCGCTGGCGGCCATTTTGGATATAGCTCAGATCTGAAAAACAACTTTTTGAAGGGGACCATCTAAGGACTATTGTGGCCAAGTTTGGTTTCAATTGGCCATGTAGTTTCAGAGGAGATCTTTGAAAGTATTTTCCCATAGGGTCCAATGTTAAAACTATGATCCCCGCTGGCAGCAACCTTGGATATAGCGCGGATCTGAAAAACAACTTTTTTGCAGAGGACCATCTAAGGACTATTGTGGCCAAGTTTGGTTTCAATTGGCCATGTAGTTTCAGAGGAGAAGATCTTTGAAAGTGTTTTCCCATAGCGTCCAATGTTAAAACTATGATCCCCGCTGGCGGCCATCTTGGATATAGCTAGGATCTGAAAAACAACTTTTTTGAAGGGGACCATTTAAGGACTATTGTGGCCAAGTTTGGTTTCAATTGGTCATGTAGTTTCAGAGGAGAAGATCTTTGAAAGTATTTTACCATAGGGTCCAATGTTAAAACTATGATCCCCACTGGCACCCATCTTGGATATAGCGCGGATCTGAAAAACAACTTTTTTGCAGGGGACCCCTAAGGACTATTGTGGCCAAGTTTGGTTTCAATTGGCCATGTATTTTCAGAGGAGAAGATCTTTGAAAGTGTTTTCCCATAGCGTCCAATGTTAAAACTATGATCCCTGCTGGCGGCCATCTTGGATATAGTGCGGATCTGATAAACATCTTTTTTGAAGGGGACCATCCAAGGACTGTTGTGGCCAAGTTTGGTTTTAATAAGCCCAGTAGTTTCAGAGGAAAAGCTCTGAAAGTATTTTCCCATAGGGTCCAATGTTAAAACTATGATCCCCGCTGGCGGCCATCTTGGATATAGCCCGGATCTGAAAAACAACTTTTCTGCAGGGGACCATCTAAGGACTATTGTGGCCAAGTTTGGTTTCAATTGGTCATGTAGTTTCAGAGGAGAAGATCTTTTGAAAATGTTTTCCCATAGGGTCCAATGTTAAAACTATGATCCCCGCTGGCTGCCATCTTGGATATATATGAAAAAGAAAGGGAATGGGGTAAATGTCAAGGAGACAACATCCAATATCCAGGTTAAAACGACCCAAAACAAAACATCTAGGGGTCACCATATGGTCTTCAACACAGTGAGGAACCTCACACCATATAGTAAGCCCTAAATGACCCCGAAAATGTAAAATAAAGGGCTACGCCAAGCGCAGCATGATACGACCGCAGCATGTCGACCACTGAAATTTCAACAAAAGTAGTTTAAAGTGAATGTGGACACAGTAAAGAGCTTGACACAATAATTAGATGTTCACAAAAAGAAGCTAGACTCAGTTATTAACTAGAAACAAAATAGGGAAAAAACCCTTTTGATTACTTACTGATAAAAAACCGTAAGAGCTATGCAAAATATGTACTATCAACTAAAACTTTACATCCATAGAAATTCAAAGAAAAAAATCCATCGAAATCTGATGAAAAATAAAGATTTGACATATTTAGAAAAATTGCATTTTTGGCCCCTTTGACCCCTTGTAGCTCGGAAACGGTAAGACCTACAAAAAATCTGTTGCACACTGACGAAAGCTTAGATCAAGAGGAATCCAAAGAAAAAAATCCTATCGAAATCCGATGTAAAATAAAGATTTGACATATTTAGAAAAATTGCATTTTTGGCCCCTTTGACCCCTTGTAGCTCGGAAACGGTAAGACCTACAAAAAATC